>ML827678.1:36395-84623 GCA_009831015.1 Picea engelmannii | reverse complement strand
AACTGATTCACCCCCCCCCCCTCTCAGTTAGTTCATACCTGTAACAAGCTGCAGTTTCCATGAAAAACAAGATTTTCAGGAACCATCTAATCTCCAGCTAGAACATCAGGAGGACTCTCTTTCCCCTTATGTATCTTTTGTTTCAAATTTCGATGGAAACGTTGATAATGATGAGGAAGAAGGTTATATATTTTTTAATTTGTTTCAAGATCATATTGTTGATAATTCTATGCAAGCATCTTCATCTCTATCATTAGGATTTGATCTAGATATCCCCATATTTGACGAATATAGTGATGAGGAGGAAGATTTTAAAGTTTATGAGGGTTTTTTGACTAATGAAATCTCATCTAGGTCTACTCTTCATCAAAGAGTTGATCAAAAATTTATGCATGTCATGATTGATGACAGTTGTGAGACTGTTTTTCAAAACTCCAATGAAGATCTTTCTAGTTTTGACATATTTTCCCAAGAGGTCATTATTGGAGAGAGTAGTCAACAATTTATTTATGATACATATTTAAAAACTCATTTTTCATTTGATCATTATCAAGACAATGATGTAGAAGATGAAGAACATTTATCTTCTTCTCTCCTTAAAATTTTCAATTGTAAGGGGCCAACACATCATAGAGATGAATCCGAATCATGGAGATATAGCCAAGGGGAGTAGAAAATTTTGGATCAGCATTTGATCATGCGGGATTTTTTGACAAAGGGAGAATAGTCCACATTCAATATTCAAATCAATAAAGGCATTCAGCAACAACTTTTCAGTTCTCAGTCGGGACAACAGAAACACTATCAAGGAAGATATCTATTTGCAAGAAAAGAAGCATTCATGCAAAGGAAGTTATTTTATGTGAGTTAGAATGTTTCTGAACTTGGATTCAGAGACCCAGTAGTAGCTTTGATGGAGCTATATATTTCAGATCCTCTGAAAATTTCAGATTTTTTTTACTCATCAGCATTCACCAGTGAGTATGCCTTTCTGAAAGTTTATTTGTCATTGTTGATGTCTTTCAGTTACTTTCTATTAAGAAGTGATAGAGATAAGGTCGTCTCAGTTTTGAGGTTGCTCCAATGGTTGTTATGGAAGTCTGCATTTACATGACCAAGTTTCAGATTTGGTTAGTGTAGGAGTAGGCAGTTGAATAAGCCCTTCATACGAGCACCTAGATCATTTTCAGTTGATTGATTTCATGAATAAACAAGCAGGATATAAGCAAGTTACAGGTTGGCCACAGGTTTTCACATTATCAATTAAAAGGCCAGATGACTCCATTCCCAATGCTAAAGGTGACTGGAACTACTAGGTTCCTGGACACCTCGCAGAGAGGTCTCCATCCCAGTTGGAGACAAATGTTAGCAATAAAAAATACACAGGTATTTTTTATAGTGTTTTATCTACTTTTACTTAAACACACTCATTTCTCAACTTTGACAAATATCTAGACCTCATTTTCCCAATCAGTTTTGATAAGCTCCCATAGATCTCATTGCCAAAGATTTCTTTGTCACCCAGCATTCCAAAAAGATTAAACAATAAGCTATCTTTTAGATCAAATTTCTAAGTCCTTTCATCTTTTAAGATTTTCAATTAAAAATATATATTCTATTTTTGTAAATCTTTCCAAAAAATATGTGGTGTGTGCACACATGTGATCTGGGTCTAGCCTAATTCTAAAACCTAAATCTGCATACCATATACTTAGAATTTTGTTTAAAGATAAATTAAACCTATTTGGTTTTATAGCTTTTTACAAAAATTTTGGGAGCCCAACCTAAGCCACAAGTGATGTCGACACACCAAGCCGAAGCTATGATTTAAGCTATATTTTCATTCCAATTCAAGTCACGATTAAACACTCAAAGCCCAACACTTAGAGCCGAGTTCCTGACTTCTCACCACATCTCATTGATAAGCTATGTATACAGTGATGGTTATAAAGACCACTAATCTCAATATCCCGATTCATGTGGGATAAATGCCTGAACCAAATAAAAATAAAAATAAAAACGCAGAACGCAATTCTAGGTGTATTGTGTAGGTGATTTAAGGATGAGACTAGCCTGGGTGAATGTCAGTGTCAGTTGTCATATTTTGCAAATGTATTATGTAGTAGTTTGAAAAATGCATGTGCAGATGCCACGAGGACGAAGCTCCAACACCATGTGCTTGAGAAATGTTACAGGTGCCAAGAGATCAATTCCAATATCAAATTGATTGCAGCGAGTGGATTTATTTGTAGAGTTTGAAATCTATTACGCCAAGCTATAAGGTATCCACCGCCAATTGCATGAATCAAAGCATCGACACACCTCACATTTTTATGGGGTTGATTGCAGAGCACGTCAGATGGAGATGGAATAGCATTTTCCATGTTCAATATTCATGAGTATGTCCAACCCTTTGCTCAGTCTTCGATGGTAATGGAATATTCAAACAAGGAGCTTCCTCTTGTTACTGCAAACACTGTAGATGTCTGAAAGATGCACTGTTGTCTACCAAGTGTTCGAAGGGATCGATCTCATTACCCATATTCTTTAATATTTCAAAAAGAAGGCATAAGTGCACATATGTTAAGGGAGAACATGTAGGTGATGGCCTGTCAAATGCAAGCTATCAAAGACAACATTTACACCAAGCACCAAAGAAGCCAAGTTCTCTATCCAAGCGCCATAAAGATATACTCGGGATAAACTGCAAATGCCACAGAAGTGATCTGACAGTTTTCAACCTTGTCATTCTTAACACAAAGTGCCAAACATCCATTGTCCAAGGTTTTAGGAAGACATATCAAGATTGAATATCATCTTAATGATCAACACTAAATTTGAGGGCATTAGCTCGATAGTTCATATTTTGAAGACACAAAATTAACAGACAATGTTAACAAGTGGCACTATGTACCTGATCTGTGGAACATTCTCAGGATCACAAATCAAAGTTGTTAGACATGAGGAGATAAATCTTTCATATACAAAATTGAAGCAACATAAAAGCTAGGACTCGAGATCAAAATATTCTACAATTATTGGGAATCAAAAATAATTACATGGTATAACAAGGCTTTCGGTGGCTTATTCACTACCAATTTGGGGCCCTAAGCCACTGAAAGTGTAGACAAGGCAGAGAGGTAATATTTTCGCACAGATATAAGTTTTCCTCAATCAAATGCCTTGAGGATGGTTTCAAATGATGAATAATAATTGAAGGCATCAGTTTTAAGGTTCTGTTTTGATTTTGGGAGTGCCTAACAAGGTGGAAAGTTGAATTTGTTACCTTATTTTCCAGACAAAAAACTGTCTTTTTGCCAAAAGTGGCAAATTCAACTCATCTTATTACCTATGGATATTCAACAGCCTTGGAAGACTTTATACACCTGTCGAATTTTTGAAGGATATGAAGATCATCAAAGATAAGGAGTTGACCTAGTTTTTAGGATCTCCTCCTATTCTCTTGTGTCAGTTTTTTATTGTCTATTTCAAGTAAATCTGATCCAACTTTTCAGGATCTAGATTTCTCATGTAAAGGCTATAAAGTCACATATTTTTGATGAATAAAGGAGGGGGTTTAACTTTGGAGACTCTTTCAGACTTTTTACTCAAGCTTCTCATTTTCATATGAAGTAATACAAGCTTCTTTTGTCATTACTTGTTCAGATTCCCATCTTCTTATCTAGTCTGTACTTGTACTTGAATGTTATATTCATGTTATTCATGTTTTTTCTAATGCCTGATAGTTGTCATCCTATCTTTGCATTGATGAGTTAGAATTGAAAGTATTATTTACTTATTGTAATTAGTCATTCATATATGTTTATTGTATGATTCTACTGGTATAGTAAGGATTCTCCACACATCCCCTTATTTACAAACTCTCTAAACAATAGTAGTTGAAAGACTTGTCAATATAAGTGTGTTTATGCATGTCTTGAGTGAGTGAGGTTTGATTTAGTCATCCGACTTGATCCATTTGAGTGAATCATTGAGATATTAGTTAAGTTACCAGGCTTCTTTGAGCTACAACTTAGAAGGACTCATGGAATGATAACAGGTGTTACTTCGATAGTGATGCATGTTGGTAGGTAGAGAGGAAGAGAAGTACCTGAAGAGGATAGCAGAGATGCAGTGTATAGCATGTAGAGGCAACACATAGTATAAAGAGAAGAAAGAGAAGTTGAACAATGCATCGATGTGTGCAGCAGGAGAATGAACAGTGGATAGACGTTGAATAGAGAATAGAAGCTAGAAGAGATAGAACAAGTAAGTAAAGTTTTTGTAAGATTCAATCAAGGTGGTAGGGTGGTGCTAGGGAGGATTGTAGTCCTCTAAATTCTAGTTGGTTCTAGAAGATATTCTGGGAGTTGGTGCTTCCTTCTAGTGGGTGCTAGAGAAACCTAGGAGTTGGTGCTTCCATCTAGTTGGTGCTAGAGAAATCTAAGATTTGATGCTCTCTGCAAGTTTTGTCTTGCTATCATAGGTTGTAGCCTCATATTGGAGTTGGATATCAAAGACTATGATGTACATGAAAGTTGGAGCTTGATTGACATCCTTAGAAGAAGAGGTTTTCTCCCTTTATGGGTTTCCTCATGAGAAATCTGTGTCTCTGTGTATTTCGTGTGATTGATCAAATATTGTTTATCTATGCATGTTAATTTATCAGTAACACATTAAATAATAATTTAGAAAGATTCATAAAATAACAAAAAGTTCCAAGCTTATATTATAACTGATTCACCCTCCCCCTCTCAGCTATATTTCCAACACTTTTGACAAAACATCTACATCTTCATTTGTTTCCCTGTATATATGATGAAAAGACACAACATTAAAATTTGATGATTCCTTTTTATTGGTTAAACTTTTCATAATTTCAAATATCAACAAACTTGAAAAATAAAATTTCACAATTCAATATAACAAAAAATCATCATGCAAATATGAAATGTCTGGTATGTGATGTCCTCCTCCTGGACCTAAAACTATCTATAATGACTCCCTACAAAAATGTCATGTCTTCCTCCTAGAACCAAACCTCTCTATATGTTCTGGATTATTTTGAGAACGAAATGAAGGTAGAAATATAATGATAATATACACAAATTATTTCCAAAAACATAGAGATACAATAATGTACAATTTTTATTAATGACAAAAATGTAGAGAAACTATAAAAATACAGAGTGAATGAACTCTCTAGAATTGTAGAAGCTTATCTCTGAGAAGAAATGCAATGGATATGCTCATTCGCAAGAAGAAGATGATGTTTACAATAAGGCTCCAAAGGAATTTTTAACATAAATAAAATACAAAACCCTAACCCCAGAAGATGAAACACCAAAAGGTTTGCAGGCCCTGATGGGGGTACTTGATACGTCAACTTCCCAAGGGTGTAACTTTTGAATATGATCTCCATTCGGTGTGCACGACATCTCATTAGAAAGGTATATCATAGGAATATAGATGTTTCTGTCACACTATTTCTAATGCGTACATTGTGACTGTGCCACTCCCAAAAAATGTTGTTTAGGGCCTCAAAACGACCATGGAAGTTTAGGACCCAAAAAGCTGTAGAACAATCGCCAAGGTGGAAACCCTTGTTTTGAGCTAGTGGAATAGGTGGGTGGCCAATGATTTCCTCCTGGATCATTCTTCCCCCCCTTAGGAAGAAATGGTATCCATTGCTTCAAGTTCTCATGGAAGATGTGGAAGCTTTTGTCGAATCTGAACCTTGGTGAACTGCTTGCCTTGCTAAAGAAGTTTTCCTGCTTAGCTTGTTGAATGTTGTTATGAACTTATTGTTGGATGGGTTGGATCAGTTCAAAAATTATAGCTAGATGATCTTCCTGAGTGTGGGAGGATTATGTCGATGAATATGCAACATGAAGAGAATGAATGGATTTGTTATAACTTCGCTTGACCAAACAATGTGGAGGCACCCCTGTAGATGCAGTAAGAATATCTTGGTGCTCTTCTAAAATCGTGTTGATTTGCTTCTATTAGATAGAAGGGTCTTGGGATGAGGCTGCATTGATTGCAGTGTCCTTCCATTCTAAATAGATCATGAATAGGATAAACTTTGTGGTATGAAAGATTACTTTGTGGCATTGTTTTTTCAAGACAGTAGTCGGAACTACCTCTGGTATCCTATAGAGCTAATTCCCTAGAGTAAAAATGACGCTATGGGGTCGAGACTCATAAATATCATGAATCTTACACATATATTTCTAGCCTAAGATAAAATCACATAATTCCACTGGGAAAACATCACACAATAGCTCATCCTTGAAGGTCTTGATGTCGTATGACATGCAACACTACTGGCTTAAACGAATATCTCATCCTTGGAAAATCCATCCGATGTTGTACGGTTGCAGGTGTGTTGTTTTCAGCAAATCCAACTTCTTGATGACCTCTACTGAAATGAGGTTCTTTTGGATTCCACTATCAACAATAAAATGAAGCGGGGTCCCCTTCACCTGCATTTGTGAATGGAAGAGGTGCCCTCCCTCCTCAGGATCCTCTAGTTCTTCTGGTTGGATTGTTGCGGTTGTGACAGTAGAAGTGGGTTCTCCACCAATGATATGTGTCCTTTTATTATTGTTTAAATCATATTTTGAGTCAAGGCTTAGATCTATTTCTTTGAGCTTGGCCACCAATGATTGTTTTGAGAGGCAATCATCGGTTTTGTGCCAAGGGATTTTGTGGAAGTTGCACCACTTCCAAGTGTCCTTTGTCATCTTCTCATTACCCTTATTTTCCTGCGTCTTGGACTGGTGGTATTGAGGTTGGTTGTTCTATGAGTTAGGGTTGTCTTTACCAGACTTTGGTTGTTGCATATATTTAGACCCGAACTCCCGCTCATTTTGCTGCTTAAATTTCTGCTTGATTTTGAAAACATATTGATAAGTGGCTCCCATTCATGAAATGTCTAGAAATTCCATTTCGGTTTTGATGTACCTATGTAGAGCCCTGCGGTAATTTAGAACCAAATGTCACTCAGAGTCTTTGGTACCCATCTTGGTGCATAAGGTATGGAAGGTATTTGTGAACTTCGACACTGTTTGGACCCTCTCTTGATGCAGCATGGTCCACCTCATGTAATGGTCTTCATAGTTTCCCATAGGTTAATATTTCTCCTTGACCACATCCATAAAAAATACCAAGTGGTCTCGGCCCCAAATATTCCAGACAAATCTGTGGAATTTTTCTCCCAATAAGTTTCCCATGAACGTTTGACATGGGGGAGAGCCTTAAGGATCACAAAGGTGATCTTTGAAGGATCAGATCATGTCACTAAGAGGGGGGGGGTGAATCAATGACTCAATAATTTGTCAATTTTTCGTTTGTTACTGCAAACAAAAATTTTAACACATTATTTATCGTGGAACCCAATTGGGAAAAACCACAAACACTTTTATATTAACTGCAAAATTTTGTTTTACATGTTACATGGACGGAAGATGTTCTTCCTTTTAGATCAGCACCAACTGTTCAGGATGCACCCATACCCTTATTCACCAGCACCAACTGGTAGGAGGCTTCGACCCCCTGTTTAGTCAGCTAAAACTGACAAGGAAGCACCAACTCCCCTGTAGGCACCAACCTGCCCTTGCACCACCCTTAATTTCTGAATCTAAAAAACTTATGTATCATGTCTTCACTACTTTTATATATGCTTTTGTGATTTAATATATCTTCTAATTCGGACTGCATAGACACTTTCTTCTCACTACTCTTCCTCGTTTATATAATCTTCAAAACTGTGTGAGTTATAACGCATTGTGTCCTTTCATTTGTGCCATCGCACCTCTTCATTTAACTTAACCATAATATCTATTAATACTCAAACCTTACCATGAAGGATTTTCATAAATTGATCATAGATATAGATCAATTTCATCTTTTAACTCGAACCCAAATCTCTGCAATTATTGCAAAAACTGAGTTTTGCAGAGGCGCTTCCTTCAAACCATTTTCATATGACCGACAATGCAAAACCATGGGCTTATCAACTTTAGCTACGTATTATCTTTTGCCTTTATTTCTCTTATTCTATATGACCAACGACGGTGACCAGGCGCTAGGCCAAATGAGTGCTTGATCACATTATTAGAATCGACGGTCATGTTGTAATCTCTCAATGAGATGGATGACTATTGGCACTTCGGGACTTTGTCCTTCACGACTTCCAGCCTTTTCACAAATATCCCAATTAAAATACGCATGTCCTTAATCTCCAATGGATGATAATAATCCCAAAGTGTTCATAAGATCAGACAACTCATGTCCACTTCGGGACTTCGAGACATAGGTCATTTGTTGTTGGTGAAACTCCCAGAGTGACGTAACTTGCTGATGTCAATTGATGATGTGGCATGGGCCGATTGGATGCCACGTGTCACTCAGATTCATGCTTTACATGTACCTGAAATGTAAATTTCATCTTGACACTTGTCATCATCTGATTATGCCACGTGTCCTTGCTGACGTCACTGTTGATGATGTGTGCTCTCAATATTAGTGCTACGTGTCTTAACCTCATGATTACGGAACTTTGGCCTTCGGGTGTTTTTACATGTTCTCAACTCCATTTCGCCAAAGTGGTCAGTGCCAAAGTTGACCATCATCCTGATCCAACGGTCATCATGTTTTTTCTAGATCTAACAGTCCTTATTCATCTCGGCTTTCGGGACTTTGGGTAATTTGATTTCTCCACTTCCCAATTCACCCGAAGTGAGATTCCCTGAAGTGTAACCTCCTCACAACTTTTAACCCAAACTGAATGTTGTTCATTGATCATGATATTAGATCGACGACTTGATCTATTTGTGATGCTTCTTTTCCTTGGTTTAAATCCAACGAATATTCTTCTCTACTTATCTTATCCTTCCACTTAAAGTGATCCAACGGCTATCGGGAATTTGGGTATTCGAAATCTCGGCAATTTTACCTTTCTTATCCCATCCTTCCATGTAACTTGATCCAACGGTCGATGTGGATTGCAGAACCATAACTTGTGCATGGTTTATCCCATCGCCCAAACCCCGCAATTGAAGTTATGCGATTTTTGATGGATCAACCACAGTCATCGATATTTTGAATCTATAAGATCTGACATTCCTGACTAATTACGGGATTGGAAATAACATGTTGTTTAATTCTCCTTTCGTTTTCCACAATCTATCCCTGTCGTTGATATGGTGCTTGCATATCCGACGATCATGACTTAATCTGATTGTTTGGTGGATCAACCATAGTCATTGATCTTTGGGTCAATGAGATCTAACGATCTAGACTAATTGCAAGATTGGAACTAGAGTGTCATTTAATTCTCCTTTGTCTCTTCACAATCTATCCCTGTCGTTGATATGGTGCTTGCCTATCCAATGGTTCTGGTTTGTCGTGTGGGGATTTCGATCCCGATCATGTTTCTGCACTGCACTTTCCCTTTTGAGCTTCATGTGTATCATCGACTATTGACATCAATGACAATACATCAATGAAAATATGTCCAACAATCTCCCCCTTTGTCATTGAGGGAAACACTCTAACTTCAGACATACTCCCCCTGTGATGATGCTTTTCTCTATGAATTTACTCTCCCCCTTTGACATCAATGGAAAGGGGTTGCTCCCCCTAGGGTAATGCTCTATTTGTCTATATGCTTCTAACCAGAATCTGAACTCAGGTAAATCCTCCTGCAATCATACTCCTTGTCATAACTAAATAACTCCTCATGACTTTGATTGTTGTCTCCCCCTGAATTGGTGCCAATTGATGCATTATTTTCTTGAGAGATTAGATTGGAAGAGGGATTACTCCCAATCTTTTCCTGAGATATTCAAATACATCTTTGCCTAAGGGTTTAGTGAAAATATCTGCAACTTGTTCTTGTGTTGGGACATATTCCAATTTAATATTCTTATTTTCAGCTCGATCTCTTAGATAGTGGTATTTTATGGGAATGTGTTTTGATTTGGAGTGTTGGAAAGGGTTCTTGGAGAGACTTATAGTGTTTGTATTATCACATTAGATAGTAGTAGGTTCTTCAAACACTATTTTGATGTCTTGTAAGGTTTGTTTCATCCATTCCACTTGTGTGCAACATTCTGTTGCTGCAATATATTCCACTCCAGTGCTAGACAGAGAAATTGAGGATTGTTTCTTGCTTATCGAAGCTACCAATGATTCTCCCAAAAATAATTCTCCTCCACTTGTACTTTTTTTGTCATATACACAACCTACCCAATCTTTATCTGAATAGGATTTTAAAGTGAATGAATCCTTGCTAGGGTATCACAAATCAAGATCTATGGTTCCTTTCAAATAAACTAAAGATTATTTTCATAGCTTTAACATGGCTCTCCTTTGGTGTTGCTTGGAATCTAGACACCATCCCAACAGCTTGCTTGACATCAGGTCTGGAAGTTGTTACATAGAGTAAACTCCCAATCATTGATCTATAGTGTTTTGGATCTACAGCTTTGGACTCACCTTTCTTGCTTAGTTTGCATCCAACCGTCATAGGTGTACTAACATGTTTGAAATCCTCTAACTAAAATTTCTTAAGCATATCTTTAACATATTTGGACTGATGGATAAAGAATCCTCTATTGGACTGTATTATTTGTAATCCAAGAAAGAAATTAACTTCACCAAGCAAAGACATTTCAAATTATTGATGCATCCTCCTAGCAAATTCCTTAATCATTTTTTCATCATCACTGCCAAATATAATATTATCAACATATACTTCCACAATAATCATGTTATTACCAACAATTTTACAATAAATATTGTTGTCTGTTGATCCTCTTTTGAGGCCTTGTTTTTGTAAATAAGAATATAGCCTTGCATACCATGCTTTGGGTACTCATTTTAGCCCATATAGTGCTTTCTTTAGTTTACAGACATAGTATCCTTTGTTAGTTAGTTGGAATCCTTCTGGTTTCTCAATATAGACTTCCTCTACTAAGTTTCCAATGAGAAATGCTGACTTGACATCGATTAATTTGGTACACTTTAAATTTTTTGTAACTGGAGAAAGCTAAGAATATCCTAATTGCCTCTAATCTAGCCATAGGTGCAAAGGTTTATTCATGGTCTACTCCTTCAACTTGATCATACCATTTACATACCAATATGTTTGTGTTCCTGATTACTTTCCCATTCTCATCCATTTTGTTTTGATACATCCATTTAGTTCCAATGACATTTTTATTTTTTGGTCTTTGAACTAGTTCCCAAGTTTGAATTTTGTCAATTTGGTCCAATTATTCATTCATAACATTGACCCAATTCTCATATTTACATGCCTCTTTGATTTAGTTGGGCTCAATATGTGACAAAAGTGTTATTTATGTCTGATACAACAGTTGTCTTCTTGTGTGCACTCCATCACTTTTATTTCCAATAATCAGTTCTTCATGATGATTCTTTTGAGTCATTCTTGAGGGTGTCTTTCTGTCTCTTCTTGGGGATTCTTATCTTAACTCTTCTTCTCGAATATATTCCTCATCTTCAATAGTATCCATATCATCCTCTTCCCTTTCTTTTTTATTCTCTTCTACTTATTCTTCTTGTGTACCCACTGACTCATCAGCATCTTCATCTTCATCTTCACTGTCAAGTATAGTCTCTTGATTTTTGATCCTTATCATTTTTAAATCATCCACCTTGACATCCACACTCTCAACAATCTTATGTAATCTAAGATTGTAGCATCTATACGCTTTCTTGGTAGAAGCATATCCAAGAAAGATACCTTCATTAGATCTAGCATCAAATTTTCCGAGATTCTCATCAAGCCTTTTGATGTAGCACTTACTTCCAAAGACCTTGAAGTATTTTACTAAAGGAGCTCTTCCAAACCATAGTTCATAAGGAGTCTTATTACTATTAATCATGAGATGACATTTGTTCAATATGTATACTATTGTGCTTACATCTTACCTCCAATATCCATCAGATAATTTTTCTTCATTGAGCATAGTCCTTGCAACCTCTTGAACTGTTTTATTCCCTCTCTCAGCAATCCCATTTTGCTAAGGTGATTTGGCAGCAGAGAATTGTATTTTTATTCCATGAGTTTCACATAATAGATCAAACTCTTTTGAGGTGAACTGACCACCATTGTATGATCTAAGACATTTGTTTTTTGTCTCTTTTTCATTTTCAACAAGGATATTAAAAGATTTGAATTTGTTAAGTTCTTCTGATTTTTCCTTGAGAAAACACACCCAACCCATTCTAGTAAAATCATCAATGAACAACATAAAGTAGGACTCTCCTTGCAAACTCTTGGTCCTTGTAGGTCCACAGAGGTCGGTGTGAACAAGCTCTAAAGGTTTTGAGGTTGAGTATTTTTTTGGTTTGAACCTTATTCTAGTTTGCTTCCCTAGTTGATAGTGTCTACACATAGGATTTGAGGGATTTATGATCTTTGGAAAGTTTCTTACTTCCCCAAGGTTGCTAACTTTCACTAAATTGTCAAATTTAATGTTCCCCAACCTTCTATTCCATAGCCAACTTTCATCTACTAAATTTATATGACACTCCTCATTCAATTTTGTATTTAGTATATATACATTCTCGGGAGTTCTAGGAGCAGTACCAACCAATTTTCCTGAGTCTTCTCTCCTAATATCACATTTATGGGAATCAAAGATGCAAAAGTTCCCTTGATCACAGGTTTGGCTGACACTTAATAGGCTAGGTTTCAGTTTTTCAACAAGAAACACATTCTTGGCTTTGTCTTTTCCCAAACTCACGGTGTCTTTCCCAAGTATGTTACTTGAAGCATTGTCACCAAATGTAACTTTACCCTTCTATTTATTTAAGTTCAAAAAATTGTCCTTGTTTCATGTCATATGTTTTGAGCACCCACTGTCAACATACCAGAGATCTTCTTTATCTTGGGATTTTAAGGAAATAAGACATTCATCCTTTGATGTTTTTTCTTTCCAAAGCTTCTTTTGCTCTCTAATGAACTTCAGTTTTTCTGAGACTTCCAATAATATGCAATTAATGGATTTATGTCCACAATTATGACATCTTAAGCATTCTAGGTCCCCTTCTTGTAGACATGCAAAGGAGTTATAGTTTCTTATTTTAACTTGATTTACTGTTTGGTTATCTTTAAGGTTATAGTTCTTAACCCTCAAATTTCTCCTTCTATATGATCTACAATTCATAGCTTTGTGTTCGAAATTAAAGCATGCAAAGCAATAACCATAGAAAATGTGAGGATACCTGTTTTGATAAACTTTCTTTGGTGTTTTCTTATATTCCTTCTAGATGGGTGGAAGTAGTCCTCTAGAGTTCTGATCATTACTTGTATTCTCTTCATCTTTCTTCTTGAATGTACTGAGGAGAGCAGCTGCATAATATTTTGAGTTAACTTAGTTTTCTTATTGAGAATAACCTAATCCATTTTTATTACCTGAATCCCTTTGTGTGGTAATAATATTATCTAATATTTTAGAGCTATTTTCATATCTTGTTTGAATGAGTTTTTCATCAAGTTCTTTTCTTAGGTGAACTATTTATGCCTCCATTCTTTCACGGGTTATTTGTTTTTCTTTAAGAGACTTTTCCAGACTTTTTTCCATCCTATTTGCTTCTAGGATTTGGTTTTCCAGGTTTCTCATGAGTTTCTCCATATCTTTTTCTTTATGGTCATGTTTTTCCTTTTGTTCAACTACAAAACATTTCAGTTGTCTATATCTGGTTTTGTATCTTCTTAATTCATCCAAGGCACTGAGAAGTTCTCCTTCCATATTAGCCTCTGCTTCAACTTATGACTCTTCCTCATGCTCAATTTCTTCTATCTCATTAGGCTCTTCAATACCTATAAAAAGGACTTCATCATCATCATCATTGTCACTAGACTCTCATGAACTATTGTTTTCTTCTTTCGAGTAAAAAATATTTTTCCCTTTGTAATTTTTTTTCTTGTAGTTGGGTTTTTCCTTCTTCTTGTATTGTTTATTGTTGTCCTCTTCATATTCAGAGTCCTCTTTAGGATAGGGAAATTCAGAATCAAAATGGTCAATCTTTCCACAATTAAAACATTTGAAAGGCAGCTTGCCTTTTTACTTCCTTGATCCTTTCTGAAGTTTTTTAATAAAATTGGCTTCTTCTACATCAGATTCTTCATGATGGCTGGATTGAGGTTTTTGCTTCTGATTTTTTGTTTTCTTGATCACCTTGAAGGTTGCATCTCCTTGTAGGAGGTTCTCATGACCTAATATTAACTCATAGGCTATGAGGATTCCATACAATTCATCCATGGTGAGTTTTTCTAGATTTTCTCGATCTTCAAGAGCGAACACTTTAGGATTATATAGAATAGGTAGTGTTCTTAGTATTTTTTCAACTAGATCATTGTCTGACACTTCTACTCCCAAACCTATGATTTCATTAACAATATTATCAACTCTTTCGAAGTACTCTGATATATTTTCTTCATTCTTCATTTTTAGACCTTCAGATTATACTCTGAGAGTCTGGAGTTTGGCCCTCTTTACTTTGGAATCTCCTGCATATATAGTTTCCAATTTATCCCAGAGTTGTTTTGCATTATTACAGTTTAATACTTTAGCAAGGATTTTCTTACTCAGTCCAGCTTGTAGTGTGTTTAAAGCCTTTTCATGTTCCCAAAAAATTTTCTTGTCTTCTGCTTCTATGGGAGTGGCTTTTGGAACATCATATCCATTTTAAAATAATGTCCATACTTCCAACCCAGTGGACATCAGATGGATTTTCATTCTAACACTCCAGAAGACATAGCCTTCACCATCAAATAGGGGTATTTTTTATGACATCTTCAACTATTGATCCATTCTGATGTATATTTATCTTCAAGGGATTTAAACCTTTTGTGAAGAGACCCAATCTGATACCAATTGAAGGATCAGATCTCGTCACTTAGAGGGGGGGGGGTGAATCATTGACTCAATAATTTGTCAATTTTTCTTTTTTTACTGCAAAAAAAAAATTTAACACACTATTTATCGTGGAACCCAATTGGGAAAAACCACAAACACTTTTCGATTAACTGCAAAAAATTTATTTACATGCTACATGGACGGAAGATGTTTTTCCTTTTATATTAGCACCAACTGATCAAGATGCACCCACACCCTTATTCACCAGGACCAACTAGTAGGAGGCTTCAACCCCCTGTTTAGTCAGCTACAACTGATAAGGAAGCACCAACTCCCCTGCAGGCACCAACCTGCCCTTGCACCACCCTACCACCCTTAATTTTTGAATCTGAAAAACTCTTGTATCATGTCTTCACTTATTTTCTCCCTGCTTCTGTGATTTAATATATCTTCTAATTTGGACTACAGAGACACTTTATTCTCACTAGTCTTCCTCGTTTATATAATCTTCAAAACAGTGCGAGTTATAATGCATTGTGTCCTTTCATTTGGACCATTCCACCTCTTCATTTAACTTAACCATAATCTTTGTTAATAATCGAACCTTACCATGAAGGCTTTTCATAAATTGATCATAGATATGGATCAATTTCATATTTTAACTCGATCCAAAATCTCTGCAATTATTGCAGAAACTGAGTTCTGTAGAGGCTCTTCCTTCAAGCCATTTTCATATGACCGACAATGCAAAACCACAGGATTATCAACTTTAGCTACATATTATCTTTTGCCTTTATTTATCTTATTCGATATGACCACTGACAGTGACCACGCGCTATGCCAAACAAGTGCATGATCACTTTATCAGAATCAATGGTCACGTTTTAATCTCTCGATGAGATGGACGACTGTAGGCACTTCGAGACCTCGTCCTTCACGAATTCCATCCTTTTCACAACTCTCACAATTAAAAGATGCATGTCCATAATCTCCAATGGATGAGAATAATCCTGAAGTGTTCTTTAGATCGAACGACTCATGTCCACTTCGGGACTCAGGTCATTTGTTGGTGGTGAAATTCCTGAAGTAAAACTCTCGGAGTGATGTAACTTGCTAACGTCATTTGATGACGTGGAATGCGTCGAGTGGCTGCCATGTGTCACTCAGATTCATTCTTTAAATGTACTTGAAATGTTGATTTCATATTGACACTTGTCATCATCTGATTATGCCATGTTTCCTTGCTAACATCACTGTGTATGACATGTGTTCTCAATATTAGTGCTATGTTTCTTAACCTCGTGATTTCAGAACTTCAGCCTTCGGGTGTTCTTACATGTTCTCAAATCCATTTCGCCGAAGTGTTCAGCACTAAAGTTGACCATCATCCTGATCTGACGCTCATCATGTCTTGTCCAGATCTAACAGTCCTTATTCATTTTGGCTTTCGGGACTTCAAGTAATTCGATTTCTCCACTTCCCAATTCTCCCAAAGTGAGATTCGCCAAAGTGTAACCTCCTCACAACTTTTAACCCGAATTGAATGTTTTCATTGATCATGATATTATATCGATGACTCGATCTATCTGTGATGTTGCTTTTACTTGGTTTAAATCCAACGACTCTTCTTCTTTGCTTATCCTATCATTCCACTTAAAGTGATCCAACAACTATCGGGCATTCGGGTATTCTAAATCTCATCCATTTTACCTTGCTTATCATATCCTTCCACTTAACTTGATCCAACGGTCGATGTGGATTGGGAACCATAACTTGTGTGTGGTTTATCCCGTCACCCAAACCCCACAATTGAAGTTATGCGATTTTTTATGGATCAACCACAATCGTCGATCTTTTGAATCTATAAGATCTAACAGTCCTAACTAATTGTGGGACTGGAAATAACACGTTGTTTAATTATCCTTTCGTTCTCCACAATATATCCATGTCGTTGATCTAGTGCTTGTGTATCCAGCTGTCATGACTTAATCTGATCATTTGGTGGATCAACCATAGTCGTTGATCTTTGAGTCGATGAGATATGACGATCTAGACTAATTGTGAGATTGGAACTAGCATGTCGTTTAATTCTCCTTTCATTCTCCAGAATCTATCCTTGTCATTGATCTGGCACTTGCGTATCCAACGGTCCTAGTTTGTCATGTGCGTATTTCGATCCCATTCATTTTTCTGCACTGCGCTTTCCCTTCTGATATTCATGTGCATCATCAACTATTGACATCAATGACAATACATCAATGAAAATATGTCCAACAATCTTTTCTCTATCGAAAAAATTGTGAACAGAGAAATAACCTTCTAGCAAATTTAACCACGTTTCCAAAGAATTTGCATCGATATGACCTTCAAATACAAGAATATCAAAATTAACTTGTACCTTGAATGGGGATGCATCTCGAAAGTGACTGTTTGAAAAATACGCACCCGCTATTTTCTGTAATCATTGAAGGATTTGGGAAAAATTCTCCAACATCTCGTTCCTCTATTGAACGAAGGATTCCTTGAGAAACGGATTGATGAGATCTTCTTCTCCCTTGTCTCTCTTTTCATCCTCCATAGGAGGCCTCTTGGGCTGGTGAGAGATGTTTTCCTCAAGAGAAACTAGCTTGAGACCCAACTCTTTATACCTTGACCTCGTCGAGGACATGCACTAAGAAACAAAAAGGAGTAGCCTACCCTGATACCACTGATCCCAATTATTTTGAGAATAAAATGAAGGTGGAAATGTAATAATAAAATACACAGAGATATTAATAGAAACACAAAGATATAGTAATGAACATTTTTATTAATGATAGAAATGTACAAAAACTGTAAAAATACAGAGTGAATGAACTCGCTAGAATAGTGGTAGCTTATCTTTGAGAAGAGATTTGATGACTAAGCTCATTTGCAAGAACATGATGTTTAAAATGAGGCTCCAAAGGCCTTTTTAACATAAATAAAATCCAAAACCCTAACCCCGGAATATGACATGCCAAAAGGTTTATGGGCCCCAATGGGGGTAGTTGATACGTCAATTTCCCAAGGGTGTATATTTTGCATACGATCTCCATTTGGGGAGCATGATAGCTTGTTGGAATGTTATATCTGAGGAGTAAACATCTTTACATCACACTCTGGATAGGGCATAAAATATGATTGTGCCATCCCCAAAAAATCTTTTTTAGGGCCTCAAAATGGCCCCAGATGTTTAGGACCCGAAAACCTGTAGAAAAACCGCCAAGGTGGAAACCCCTATTTTGAGTCAGTGGAATAGGTGGGTGACCATTGATTTCCGCCTGGATAATTATTCCCCCCTTAGGAATATATGGTATCCACTATGTTAATTTCGCATGGAATATGGGGAAGATTTTCCGAATCTAAACCTTGGTGAAGTGCTTACCTTGTTGAAGAAGTTGTCATGCTTAGCTTGTTGAAGGTTGTTATGGACCTGTTGCTAGATGGGTTGGCTCCACTCAACCAATATAGTTGCATGATATTCATGAGTGTGGGAGGAATCTATCGATGAATATTCAGTATGAAGAGCATGAAGGGATTTGTTATAAATTTTCTTGACTGGACATGTGGAGGCACCCCTATAGGTGAAGTAAGAATATCTTGGTGATCTTATACAATCTTGTTGATCTGTTTCTGCTAGATAAAAGGGTCTTGGTCCAAGGTTGCAATAATTGAAATGTCCTTCTCTTCTAAACAGATCGTGATAAGGATAAAAAATTTAGTATGAGAGATTACTTTGTGGAATTGTTTTGTCGGGACAATAGTTGGAACTACCTCTAGTATCCTATAGAGTTGAACCCCCATAGTAACAATGATGCTACAAGGTCGAGACTCATAAAAATAATTACGCTTCCACATACAAGTCTGGAATAACATAGCATCATAGACTTCCAATGGGGAAACATCACATAATACCTCATCCTTGAAGGGCTTGATCATGTATAATAGGTGGCACTATTGGCTGACACAAAGATATCGTCCCTAGAAAATCCATCTGATGTTGTATGGATGAGGGTGTGGTGTTTTCAGCAAATCAAACTGCTTGACGACCTCTATTGAGATGAGGTTCTTCTGGCTTTCTCTATCACCAATAAAGTGCAGTGGGGTCCCCTTCACCCAAATCTGTGAATGGAAGAGGCACTCCCCCTCCTCAAGATCCTCTAGTTCTTCTGGTTGGATTGTTGTGGTCGCGAAAGTAGCAGTGGGTTATGCATCAATGATCTGTCTCCTTTTATTATTGTTTGAATCAGAGCCTGAGTCAAGGCTTGGCTCTATTTATTTGAGCTTGGCCACCAATCACTATTTTGAGCGGCATTCATCGGTGTTGTGCCAATGGATTTTGTGGAAGTCGCACCACTTCCCAGTGTCCTTTTTCGTCTTCTCGTTACTCTTCTTTTCGTTACTCTTCTTTTACTGATGGTTTTGAGGTTGCTTGTTCTGTGAGTTAGGGATTCCATTACAAAACTTCAGTTGTTGCGGATTTGCAAACCCAAAATCCCGCTTGTTCTACTGCTTAAATTTATGCTTGATTTTGAAAAAATATCGATAAGTGACTCCCAGTCATGAAATGTCCAGAAATTTCATTTTGGTTTGGATGTACCCATGTAGAGTCCCGCGGTATTTTAGAACCGGATATCGCTCGGAGTCTTTGATACTCATCTTGGTGCGCAAGGTATGGAAGGTATTTGTGAACTCCAACATTGTTTGGCCCCTCTCTTAATGCAACGTGGTCCATCTCATGTATTGGTCGTCATAGTTTCCTAGAGGATAATATTGCTCCTTAACCATGTCCATAAAAAAAATCCCAAGTGGGCTCGGCTCCAAATATTCCAGACTCCTCTGTGGAAATTTTCTCCCAGTAAGTTTCCCACCAATGTTTGACATGGGCGAGAGCCTTAAGAAGCGCAAAGGTGATATTTTCTTTATTGGGAAAATTGTGAACATAGAAATAACCTTCTAGCAAATTTAACCACTTTTCAAAATCATCTGCATCGATTTGACCTTCAAATACGTGAATATAAAAATTAACTTGTACCTTGAATGGGGCGGTGTCTCCAAAGAGACTACTTGACAAAGACATTCCTACTATTGTCGGTAATTGTTGAAGTATTTGGGGAAAATTCTCCAACATCTTTTTCCTCTGTTGCGAGAAGGATTCCATGAGAAATAACTTGATGGGATATTTTTCTCCATCTTCTCTCTTTTCATCCACCATGGGAGGCCTCTTGGGATGGTGAGAGCAGTTGTCCTCAAGAGAAACTAACTCGAGAACCAACTCTCTATACCTTGACCTCGTCAGGTACATGCACTAAGAAACTAAAAGGAGTAGCCTACTCTGATACTATTGATCCATATTATTTTGAGAATGAAATGAATGCGGAAATATAATAACAAAATACACAGATATATTTCCAAAAACACAGAGATATGGTAATGCATAATTTTTATTAATGACATAAATGTATAGAAACTGTAAAAATACAGAGTGAATTAACTCACTATAATGGTGGAAAATTATCTATGAGAAGAGATGTGATGGCTACGCTCATTCACAAGAAGAATACAATGTTTACAATGAGGCTCCAAAGTCCTTTTTAACATAAAGAAAATCCAAAACCCTTACCCTGGAAGATGAAACACCAAAAGGTTTGTGGACCCCGATGGGGGTAGTTGATATGATTTCTCATTTAGTTTTCTAATAAATATAATTTAAATAAATGTGTATTTTTATACAAAATTTCTTTGAAATTGTTATGTTTACAACTTAGAAAATTGAATCTGGATGCTATTTCAAGTGTTTTTAAATTTAATAGATTTAATTTATGTTTTTAAATTACATTGAAATTTATGGTGGTGATATCAACATTGATGATGAAATGTTAGAAAATGTTGATACCGACAAATTTGGGGACAAAAAACCTGACCATTATATACGATATCTCGTTGAAAATATTTATGATAGATATTTCAAAGATGAATCAGTAGCAACACAAACTCAAATTTTGAGAGGTCTGATAAGGTCGAAAAAGTTAAAAGAAGCTACATCATTATTGGGTATTCAAAAAATGACAAAATATAGAAAGGTGAAATAGAGTGTGTTGGAAAATATAACATATGCATCAAAATACTTTGGAAAGTCTAGAAAAAAATATGTCAATGTTTCATGAGGAGTAATACAAACATCAATTGTTTCATCTACCAACGTAAAATATTGTTTGACACAACAAATGAAAAAGGTGATGGGAACCTCAAGAAAAACAATGTACAAACATAAATAAGTATGCTTGCAAATAGATGTAAATGATGAACTTGTGTGTTGGATAGTTATTTGTAGACACCCTTACAAAGATAGTCTTGCAGAAGATGATAAAACTAAGGCCCATGAATATTGGTTGGAAAATTCGTGTGTTTCACCAAATGTAAGGGATGTGTTGCAATGAATAATAGCACAAAGATAATATGAAGAGAACCCAAAACATTTATTGTAAATGACACAAATATAATTATTCAATAAGTTCAAAAAGAAATGCAATCAAGTTAAAATGTCCATCAATACATTTGTGCAACAAAAACCCTGGTATGTTAAACCCATCAGTGTTGGTGACACTTGGTGTTGTCATTATCATGTGGAATTTGAGTTATATTATGAAAAATTTCTTGATTTTGGTAAAACATTTTGGGTAAGTTCACCTCCTCCTTCCACAATCTATGCCTTTATATCCCAAATTCTATGTGAAAGAAAGGGTGTTGAATGATTTTACCCAACAAAATATGTTGGTGGAAAGAAATGTGATTATTGTGGAAATCTAGCTTTATTTCACTCAAAGTATCATATTGATATGCATGACCAATCCTTGTCCAATATAACAGTGAATTGGAAAAGATATGAATATATCAATGTTACTGCTCCAAATTCTTCAAATGTTTTTTCCAAAAGGATTTATTTGCAAGAGGATAAGATCTTCATGATATATTTTTTGAAGAAGTTTGAAAACAAAATTTATAAACACACCAAGCATTTGCATAAAGATCGATGGAAAGACATACAATTCAAACAATGCTGTGAAGTTTTTCCACCTGGGACGATTTCGTCGATGGTTGATTTTGTAGAGAATTATACATTCACCGCACAAACATAAATACATAGTGAATATTATCATTCCGATCAAGTCTCTATACTTTTCCACGTTCTATATAGACATGCTCAACAGAGTGTTGATAACATAGAAATAACCAATGAGAATCAACATGTCATTAAAGAAAGAATATCACTTTTATATAAGTGATGATCATACACACAATACTCATTATGTACAACATTGTTTTGATTTACAATATGGTTCCTTGACAACCCGTGGGATTGAACATGATCAAAATTGGATATGGCCATATGGATGTGCATTGAGTAAAATAAATGGAAGTCCTCCTTACAACATTTTTTTTAATGTTGTTTGGCTAAACAAGATAGGTGGGATTATCACCCTAATTTATATCCTTATTGCAAGTTCAATTAACCTTCAATTTATTAACTTAAAGAACAATTGTTGTTTTTTAATCATTTATCAAATGAAAACTGAAATAAAGAAGTCTATTTTTTTTAGATAATAATTTAAACAAGAAGCAAAATCACAAAAAATGATAGAAATAAGAAATACCAAGAGAGTTGCAAAATCATCAATGATTTTATTCATTCATTATGTAACAGACAATACACTTCACATACTTTCAAAGTATGGACCAGATGAAAGTTTAGCAGCCTATGGTAACACACACATATGCCACTAGTGCCTTTAAATCAGACCAAGAATGATAAGCCAACAACCACAACTTGCACTATGTTATGACTCTGCACAAGAATCTTATTTAGCACTGAGAAATTAATTGAGAAACCAAAATAAGTCTAGAGAATATCAAGCATACAATCAACCTGGAAGCATATCAAAATTCAATGCTCCTTGGTCCTAGATTTTCGTCACCTTCAACAAACCCTGATATCACAAGAAGTGTCTTATCTTAGAAATCAAACATGAATGAAGTAGTAATGAAATCACACTTGGAAGTAAGAGAAGACCTTATCATAGAAATGTGTTCCTCCCTCTTCTTTGTTAAGCTTGCCTCCTTTTAATGTCTCCAAGGTAGTTGAATTACTCAACCTCTTGTAGTTAATTTATTAACTAACAACTAGTTAGTTAATAGGAGAGTTGTTAAGTAAGTTAATCAATAATAATAATAATAATATGATAAGGGTATTAAATAAAACTAGTAATTGGGGAACCCCTAATTCTCTTTAATGAATAAATAAACCATTTCATCCTTGTATCTTCCTCCTTGAATGCATGACATATCAATCTCACCACATCATACCATTCATGTCACTATTATGTACAAAATTAAATAATCATAAGATCCCCTTGTCACTCCATGTGGAAATTATGCAATTTATCAAAATATATCCATTTCATAATTTATCCAAACATGAAGCATGTAAAATATAAAGTTGTTCAACACAGTGCTATCAAATATGAGTTGCCCAAAAATGATATGTTGTCCAAAATAAAGTGAAAACAACTCCATATATATGTGCCAAAGAAATTATGATAAACTATATTTACTATGAGAGGTTTCCCCTCTCTTGCTATGACTACTCTCAACTTTTCCAGTTTTTCCAATTCATGAACCTGCCTTAGCAAAATTTTGATCATTCTCTTGCATATGGGAAGTGACCGAATGAGAATATTCATGTGATGATTTTGACCTGGATGCTGATACTTTCTCTTCCTCAAGGTTTTCTTCAAGATCAATGATTTTGGCCTTATGATGGGCATGTGAGGATTGGGATTGAGGCTACAAATTCTGATGTCAAGGAGGTGGTTGTGAAACCAGTGGGCCAAGAATGAAAGGGAGGTTGTTGTAGGTTATCAATATTTGGCCATCCTTGTGAGTTTCTAGGAGGAGGGTGCACAATATCTTGTCATCCATCTCATTTTGGCACAACTAAAGGATTGGAATTATGATTTGGAATGGGTATGCCAATATTTGGGCGTGGATTCTCAGGAATAGGAAAAGGTATGTAATCTTGTTGGCCAACCAATTTGAGGAATCTTGTTTGTAACAATTGGTTAAACTCTTCTTAATCTACATCAAAATGTATAGAGAACCTTAATATTTTGTTTCCCCTTTACTAGGGACCTAATCATGTGCCTCTGTTATTACTCCTCCTACTATGACTTCCCATGCTGAAAAAGTTTATTCTAACACACATTCACAAATATCAGAACAAGAGCATGACTAATAAATCATCTAAACTTTTCAAAATAATAATTTATACCTGGCTCTAGATACATAAAAATACATGTGCAAGTAATCGGTATGCATTCCACATTCCAGAACTAGTAATTACCCAGAACATGGATTTATAGGGCTCTCAGGATTTCATGATCGGGTTTGTAATTAGTGGAAAGTGCAATAAAGACTTTTCATTTACCATGACTAGTTCCATCACATCATTACCATCAACATCTTTGAATATGAAACAAAGAAGAGATCAAACCAAATAAACACTCCTTTTTCAACTTATATAATTCTTCCATGAAACATTTCTTACAGCTATAATATAAGCATGGGAATGAAACATGTATTTGGGTTGATGAAAGGGATTGTAATGAACGGAAAATGTTAAGTATGATGACAAAACACAATGGACATGCTTATAATACAATTATCTCCATTATCATTCAATCCTTACAATTCCAACGAATAGGATTATAGTCACCATACAACCATAGTTTTCAATAAAAATGGTCTATCTCTCATTCCATAAAGTATCCATTTCGAAAGTCATCATTTGAATTGTTCTCAAAATATTTTCCTATCACATTCCAAGCATTATTTCTTTTTTTTTAATGATCAAAATACATGTATTAATTCCTATTTAATACCAATTTCCATCTTCAGTCAAACCTTACATATTATTGTCAATCATCAAATGTGAAACATTCATGTAGACAAAGCTCGAAATATAAATCGAGTCATCAAACAACCATTTGAATCATCCAAACAAAAATTTGTTTATCTGTGCTCTTAAATGATCGATTTCATTTCTTATCAAACAACACTCTAATGATCAAATCGTAACAATGCTCGTTCAATCCGACCCCAAAATAGGTAGAGCCTCTTATTTTCAAGGAGATGATAGACAAATATATGCATTGAAATTACTTATTTAAGATCATGGTATTGTGCCCCTATTATGGCCAAAAGATCACAAAATCGAACCCGACAGAGATGTCATGAAACAACAGGGGTTCCAAAAATTTATTGCAACCAAAGCAAAATCATCAACTCTGTGAGGCCCAATGGGTTACTCTGGTGTGACATTGTGAAAAATCTAATCATAATACACAGAGACAATTATTCCTCCTTTTTGTTCAGTCCCAAACAACGACCATAATAAAAATGACCAGGGTTTTATAGGATTATGGTTTCCAACGAACAAGAGAATGTCGATAATAAGAGGGCTTTGACCCAAAAAGTTTTAGTTTAGACTTGTCCCTATTATAGTGCAAGTTGTAGGTTGGGAAAAGCCTGACCTAGCCACAAATCAACTGCTACAACTTTGGAATCCTACACCTAATGTCACCTCGATGTAGGTCTCTCACTTCAAGGGTGACTAGGTCAGTCTAGGGAGGTGATCTCGGTGACCCTAGGGGGATTTAGATGGAGATGGAGATAAAAGGAAGTGAGACCCCTAGAGGTCAAGTCTAAGTGGGATGAAAGGTGGGAGGATATTCCTTGTAATTCAAGTAATTGTTTCCCCACGGGTATAGTACTTCTCCAGATGATTGTACCTGCTCGAGACACAAGAAAAGACACTTTGCAATGATATATGTTAGTTGGATCAGAAATTTAATCTTGTTGCCTTTAATTTGCATCAGTAAATGACAGTTAATATCAGCAAATAAAATATCTAAATGAACATAAAAAGATCTAAACTAGTTAAGTAAATCAACATCAAGATTAGCAATGAATATAGGCCGAAAGTTGGAACTTAAGAAGCTAGAGAAGATGGCTCTTGTAAACATGTTTTTTCTGTAGAACATTTCATCCTTATGTATATAGCATTCAATGGAATGCAACAGAAAAATCAACCATGGAAAAGTGCCAAGAACTATCCCAAAAGATTTGCCCTAGTTAGTAGAGTAAGTGAGAAAATTTTAGGAGTTAGTCTAGGGTTAGTTTAGGAGTTATGAGGGTGTTAGTAGCTAGGGTTATGCATTCCTAATGGTTGTGGGTTAAATTTTGTAACATAAATTACAGTAGTGGGATACAGGGGATGCCTGTTGGCACAAGGGCAGACCCAGGGTTCAGCTCTAAGAGTGCACCAACAATCCCTAACTATTGGCCCTTTCGGCAACACCTGCGAAGAAGATGTAGTCTCACTCGAAGTAGTTATGAGAGGGTTGCGGGAAAAAAGTGTCTACAACCAGGTGAATATCAAGTGGATCCAACTCCACAACATCACAGCAATTATATATCACTTATCAAGCTAGATCTACCCTGCACAACTATAGATCTGATCTAATACAACAATGAAAATAACAATATAACAGTGATAGAGATCAAAGCATCAATCACACACACAATGCAAAATATACGTGGTTCACCCTCTCTCTAAGGATACATCCACAAAACTATGCTTATGATTTATTAAGATAAAGCATACATTTTTTGTCTATGCTCTTAGCTAGCAGATCTTCCTTCTCTTCTCTCTTTCTCTCCCCTTCATGCACACCAGCTATAGGACTTGACCTTCACACACAGTTGAAGATCTTACAATACTAGAAGGATCTCTCTCTCTTAGCACTTCTCTCTCACAATACAATGATCTCTCCCACATTATTATAGATAGATCAACAATGATATCATACCCACTAGACCCCAGTTCCTCTTGACCTTTATTTATACATTACAATACCTCACCAACAGCCTTAGGCCAAAACCTAGGTGCCAAAACCCTAGATACCAAAACCCTAGGTGTCTAAAACCCTAGGTCAACTTGACCCTCTTTTTCCAGGGCTTTTCCAGCCTATCTTTCCTTCCTTCTCTCACGGTGCTCCAAAGCATCCAACGATGGATTTTTCTGCTTGCTGAGTTGTCCTCGATCCATCTTCCTTGCTGATATATCATCCTCGATCTCCTCATCCCATGACTTGCATTTTCGTACTTCGCTTCCTCTTTTCTGCTATTTTTCTCACTTCAACCCAGTGACAGTCACTGTGTATACCACAAAGTTCTCTTTTCACCTTTTCTTCCTTGTTCTCCTCTTCCTTCCATAACCAAGGGCCAACAGGCCCCTAACACTCACATGTGACTCATCCCGAGGCACTCCAGATCTGATCCTTTTGTTCTACTTCGACTTGTAGATTGTGCAGTGGAGCCTTAGATTTCTGCTCCATGCCTCTCTTCCTTGTCCAGACTGTCTTTTCTGTGTCTGGTACCCAGTTTCAACTGCACCTGGTACCTGGACCCTTTTATTTATGCTTCTTACCTATAGCTGGGAGGTAGTTGGTTGTCATAGTACAACTTCAGCCGACTCCCATTCACTAATCCTTCCTTCCATTCTCCATTCAATGTCTTCAATTGCGCAGCTCCTCCTTCTATAACATAAGTGATTTCATATGACCCGATCCAATGCATTCTGAACTTCCCAGGATGTTTGATGAACTTATTTTCATACACCAATACTAAATCACCTTGCTTGAATGCCTTCTTCTTGATGTTCCTATCATGATAGGCCTTCTCTCTTCCCTTCTGAACTTGCTGGTGGAATCTTGCAATAAATTTGTCTTCTTCCAGTTCAACCAACTGTGCAAGCCTCTCTTGAACAGCGCCAGTATCATCCATGCATGTAAAGGGATAAATTCTTAAGCTTGGCACTAAGTATTCCATCGGGACAACAGCTTCAAGACCATAAACCAACTTGAAAGGGGTCTGCATTGTTAATTTCTTGCAAGTGGTTCTATAGGCCCAGAGTACTGCAGGTACTCTTAAATCCCATTCATCCCTATTCACACTACAAATATTCATTAATGTGGTCTCCAAGATCTTGTTGAATGCTTCAACTATCCCATTTGCTTGTGGATGGTAAGGTGTACTCTTATGATGGTGGACTGCAAATTATTCATTTAGGGCTTCAACTGTCTTATTGATGAAGTGTGTGCCTTGATCACTCATAAGGATCTTGGGACATCCAAACCTGGTTATTATGTCATCAAATATAAAATGTGCAGTTGTAGTTGCACTGCATTCCTTTACTTCTCTGGCTTCGGCCCATATGGTTAAGTATTATGTCGTAGTAATGATATGCCTTGCTCATGTGTGCTTTCCTGGTGGGTTTATAGGTCCCACGAAGTCAATGGCTCACTTTTCAAATGCTTGTAGGGTCATTTGTGGTGCTAATGGCATTTCATATCGTATGGACGGTTTCCCAACTCTCTGGCATAAATCACAGGCTCTGGCATAATGTTTAGCATCTCTGTGTAAGGTAGGCCACCAAATGCCAGCTCTCATAACCTTCTGTACGGTTTCTCTCCCTGTGTAATGTCCTCCCATGATGCCTTTGTGAGATTCTGTGAGGATCAGTGGTCGCTCTGTCTCCATAATGCATCTCCTTAATATCTCATCGGGTCCCATCTTGTATAGTTGTCCCGCTATAAGTGAAAAGTCTGCAACGCGCACCACTAGTTGTTTCTTCTAAGATATGGTATACTCACTCAGCGCCATTCCTGTTGACAGGGACTGGACTATGTCTGTGAAGTGGTCATCAATCTTGGTAATGGCTAGAAGTTGTGCATCCAGCAGTGTATCCTCCAAACTGGTAGGTTCTTCAACATGTTCCAACCTTGAAAAGTAGTTAGGGCCTTTATTCATCCTTCTAGGCTTAACTATGATCTCAAAATCATATTCTTGAAACAACAGAAGCCATATGCATATTCTCCCCCCCAACACTGGCTTGTTGACTAGATACTTCAGCGTGGAGTGATCTGTGAACATTTGAAAGTGTCCTCCCAACAAGTAGTGGCATAATTTCTATAGTGCGTACACCATGGCAAATCCTTATCTCTCAGTAGTGGTGTAATTAATTTCAGCTGTAGATAGCTTCCTACTAGAAAAAGATAACGGCTGGTCGATATCCCCTTCTCCAGATTATGCTAACACTTCTCCTAAGGTGATAGAAGACGCAATGACATGCACATGAAACTCCTTACTCCAATCTGGAAAAACCAGCATAGGAACAGTAACCATCTTTTGTTTCAGTGTGTCAAATCTCGTCTGGCATTCTTCTGTCCAGCTAAACTGACAGTCTTTCTTCTGCAGCTTCTCCATCAGTGTTGTAATCTGTGCATATCCTTTGATGAATTTTTTGTAGTAGCCAGTATGCCCTAGTGTAGTGCACAGTTGTTTGACCGAAGTAGGAGGCGGAAGATCAATGATAATGGCAATTTTAGATGGATCAACCAACAATCCCTGCTTGCATACAATATGGCCTAATAGTACTCCAAATGGTGAGAAGAAGATGCACTTCTTCAAATTCAAAGCAATTTGACACTGCCTGCATTTATCCAACATTATCCTTAGACATTCAATATGGTTTTTCAACAAATTAAACACAGTCCAGTCATCAAAATATTCTTCTAAAAATTTATGCAAAAATGCTTTGAACGCTTCGACCACCACCCTAGAAAATATGGCAGGGGCATTCTTCAATCTGAATGGAATTACTTTGTATTGGTAGGATCCCTATTCTATGGAAAATGTGGTCTTTTGGCGGTCCTCCTTGGAAATCCGGATCTGATGGTATCCTGAAAATCCATCTATAAAAGAATATACCTCCTGGCCTCCCACTTTGTCTAATACTTCATTAGTGAATGGTGTAGGGAAGGGGTCATGTAAACAGGCATCATTCAACTTCCTGAGATCCACACATATCCTGATTTCTCCTGTCTTCTTGTCTTTCACTACTATATGGCTAATCCACTCCGACTCTTCGACAGGTTCAATAATCCCTGCTTCCAACATTTTGTCGAGCTCAATCTTCACTTTTTCCTTGTATTTCGGGTTCAATCTGTAGGGTCTTTGCTTGACTATATTTGCACCTGGTTTCAAAGGGATCCTCATCTCTCCCATAGGTCCTTTTATACCCTTCATATCAGTGAACTTGGTCGGAAACAAGTCCTGATATTCGTGCAGTAACTCTGTAATCTTGTCAATGGTAGCAGCATCCCAATAATCTGCGACATTGGCAAGCTTCGGTGTCTCCTCTGTCCCAATGTTTACTTTTTTAATCTTGATTGGATGAACAATAAACAGTAGCTCAACTCTCGGTCCTTCCACATCTCTTTGTCCTTTTGTTTCTGTGATGTTCACCTTCCTGGGATCATCATCGTCGTCGGCATTGATGTTGTAGCAGCTCTGCAATTTCTGGAGAGGCGCAATCCATTCGTCCTCTTCTTTTTCCATAGGGAGGCTAGATGCCTCTTCAAAGACCTTCTGTCTCACAATATGCAGTGCTTGATCTACTGACGGATATTCACTTTCAAATAAAAATGTGGTTACAAAATTCTGGATCATACCTTCCCATTCTACAGTGATGAGGCGCAGTTTTGCTTGAAGGTACCAGTTAGTAGGGGTTGTATCCAGCGTATTAATGAATCTGTGTACCAACTATTCTCGGGGAATGTCACTCCAGGCCTCTTCACAGCTTCGCACATGGTATTTTGGGCAACTTCAACCTGTGTATCTCAATTCACATCTTTCTACTTGGGCTGAGAACAGAGTTGTCATCAAAGTTTGGCATTATGTCCATTCTGTAATGTTAATTTTCTGCGTCCCCCACCATCTTGCTGGTGTGGCTTTGAGGGCCTCATCTATTGCCAAAAGTCTCTGTTTTGTTGGTACATTTGCTTAAAAGTTTGATAGGAAGGATTATAAAGGATTCAGACCATCAAATGTGGGTAAGTTACTCACTGTTGTGCCGATCCAGCGAACATCTCTGGTTAATATAGCACATCATCTTGTAGATACTTCATACATCTTATTTTTCCAATTATCCAGTGCTTCTTCTGAGTCTGATGAGCATGTGTTGTCACTTCGCCAGCTTAGATTCCCATCGGTTGTAGGGTTGATTTAATCCTACTGTCTGGCTGTTAGTTTTCATATGTTTTCCAATTCGTATGTGTGGTCTTCTTCTCTAATGGGCTTTATGTATCGCGGACCTTCATTTGGATCTAAGGGTTCATTGACCCGAAGGCCATATCTTTCAAAGGTCATATGTATTTTCTTCAAATCAACTACAGTGGAATTGTTAAAGGCCCAATCAATTCCTAACAGCGCAGGGTAAGGACAATTGTCATCAATTATTTCAATTACCTCAAAATTTGCAAATGTTCTTACCCTGTCAATGTCCATAGGGACATGCTCTAATCGTCCAAATGGGTTGACAGCTTGTTGATTAGCCATCCTAAGTCTGATAGGGGAATATATCAACCTCGGTTTTCCCATTAGTGCCCAAGTTTTCTTCATCATGACATTGACCTCTGACCCTAAGTCGAGGACCACATAGTCTATATCATATTCTCCTATTTGAGCATTCAAGTGTAATTCTTTATTTGTCCTTCTCTTCTTACCAATTTGGTGTACTTCTCTATTCAGTAAAGGGTCTATCTTTCCTAGTTCATACTATCTGATTAAGTTATGTATCTCTTGCACATCATTTTCATCTTGAATCAATTTAATACAAGTGTATAAAAATTCGATGAGCTTACTTACCTCTTTTCCTTCTTTTGGAGAAACCGATTGATCATCCCATATTCTCTTATTTCTGGTCATTTCTTTGAGGAAGAACCTTGATATGCTTTGAACTCTTGCCTTTCTTCCTCAAAGAATTGTCTTTCTTTCTTCACATCAAAATTTTGGGTCTTCTCTGTAGCTTTCCTAATACCTGAGTCTTATGTAATCTTTCCTTGAGTCATTCTATCTTCTCCTGTAGAAGTGCCTCCTCGAGTAATAATAGTGACTCTAGGGTCTTCTCTTTAAGGTTCAACATATATTATTTGTACTTTTGTATTCTTCTAGGGTCCTCGTCTTTCCTTAATCTTAGCTAGAATCACAGGGCAGTCCTCAATGACATGCTCGAAGGAGTTACAATAACTATAAGTGGTGCAAGGGTTCTGACAGACCCTTGCTAGATGTCCTGGCGGTGTGCAGTTATAACAGATTATCTGTCCTCGGCCTCGAATCATACCTCCTCCTCCTCCTCCTCCTCCTATGAATCCACTGTGAGGATTGAAATTTCCTCTTCCTGGGGAGTTATACTGCGTAGTGTTTCCTTCTTGATGTACTTCTCCTTGGATCTTATATATGTCTCTCGACCTCTCATGCATGAGATCATAAGCGCTACAGTCCCTATCATCATGTCCTATGGATTTACAAAATGCACAGTACAGATTTGTAGGTGTTTGGACATACTTTTCCATGTAGTAGCACTCACTAGTATGATGTATGATTCTGTATACCTCCCACCAAGGTAAGGTGACTTGCTTCAAGGGGCTTGGAGCTCCAGAAGCCAAGTATTCATTGAATATAGGGCAGTGTTCCTTGTCATGACCTTATGATCTGCATATGACACACCAGATGTCTTCTCTTTTGTCTTTTCCCTTGTCTTTCTTCATGTCTTTGACCTGTAGAGACAAACTAGTTAGCTGACTCATGATCTAGCTCATACCTGAGCTGGATTCTCCCATAGGGGTTGATTCAAGCTTCATAGTGATTTCCAATGCTTCTGCCTGTGAAGCAATCTTCTGTTGCATCAGGGGAACTTTGATATGTGGTAAAAGGGCAGCGATGAACCATTCTTTGTTCTGCTCATCCAGGATATTAAAGGTCAATCTTCCTGTTAGGGTTTTGAATCTCTGATTGAACTCCCAAACAGGTTCGGCTACCTTTTTCTTAATCTATTTCAACTTTGTAATACATTGGGACTCTGACTTAGGTTTCTTAAACTCTGCAATCAGTGCATTCTTGATTTCATTCAGTGGCTTAGGTTGTGCAAGTCCTTGGACAAGCTTCATGTACCAACTCAACATGTGATCCCTCAGTGTAGTGCTAAACTGGTTTCTTTTTACAGCTTCATATGTAACATTCTTAATGTTCCATACGGCCTCACACAGGAACCAGTGTTGATCAGGATCTTCAGATCCATCTCCACTAAAGATAGGGAGCCTCATCTCATCTGCCATGGAGCTGCCTAGGTTTCCTATCTGAGTAGATGTTGAACTGCTAGTAATAGTACTCTGTGGACTCTGGTGATTCTGACTATTCTGATTACTTAGCACTGTTGAGGCAATAGGAGGGTTAATAGTACTTACTTCAGTGTTCTGCATAGGTCCTGAGGTTTCTGGCTCGTTTCGGCAAAGTTCTTCAGCTTCTCCTTATTCTGCTCTAGTGGGTTCTGAATGTTCTTCCTCTGTCAGATCTTCCTCTTCTCCACTGTAGAAACCCTCTTCCCCGTAGTTTTTCTTGAACAGGTTCTCAAGGTTAACCCCTCTTAATACTCTTCCACTTTGCGTATGTCCATATTTTGTGTCATTATCGCTGTCCAAATTCTTGAACATTAGCCTTTTCAAATCCTCTCGATCTATTGTATCTTCAATATGTTCTTCTCATGCAACAACATCTTGAGTCTCAACTTCAGGAATTGCAAAAATTTTCCTCTGGGTCCTTTAAAGAAATATCTTTCAGCTTGGTTGTATGACTCTACTCTGTTAACAACAAACTCAATGATATACCCTCCAATGGTACTATCAAACCAGTGATCTACTGCTATGGATACAACATTATCAACTCTTTTTACCTCCTTGATCAACTCCGACATCCAAAACCACGGGAGATCTAGATCGGATCTCGAACTGGGTATCTACTAGTCTAGCTAGCCATTCATACAGCTCCTGGTGGATTCCTCCAAAGAAGATCTCTTTTATATCAGTAAAGATATATTTCTCCAACCAATCCTCTATACTAAGATTAGGGTTCTTGTTCTGGGCTTCAGCGAAGTCCTTCTCTTGATCCTCTATCCACTTTTGAGTCTCTTTATTCGATGGAAACCACCTTGACATTCCCTCAAGAAGATTCAAGTCCCAACAATGGAACCATTTGTTGGCACAGGGGCAGACCCAGGGTTCCACTCTAAGAGCACACCAACAAGCCCTAACTACTGGCCCTTTCGGCAACACCTACAAATCAGATGAAGTCTCACCTGAAGCATTTATGAGGGGGTTGCAGGACAGAAGTGTCTACAACCAGGGGAATATCAAGTGGATCCAACTCCATAACAATGAAAAAATTATATATCACTTATCAAGCTAGATCTACCCTGCACAACTATAGATCTAATCTGATACAATAATGCAAATAGAAATATAACAGTGACAGAGATCAAAGCATCAATCACACACACAATGCAAAATATACATGGTTCACCCTCTCTCTAGGGCTACATCCATAGAACTGTGCTTATGATTCATTAAGATAAATCATATAGTTCTTGTTTTCTCTCTCAACTAGCAGATCTTCCTTCTCTTCTCTCTTTCTCTCCTCTTCCTGTGCACCCAACTGCAGGACTTGACCTTCGCACATAGCTAACGATTTTACAATACCAGAAGGCTCTCTCTCTCTTAGCACTTCTCTCTCACAATACAATGATCTCTCCCACACTATTATAGCTATATCAACAACGATATCATACCCACCTGACCCCAGGTCCTATTGACCTTTATTTATAAATTAAAATACCTCACCGACAGCCTTAAGCTGAAACCTAGGTTCCAAAACCCTAGATACCAAAAACCCTAGGTGTCTAAAACACTAGGTCAACTTGACCCGCTTTTTCCCGGGCTTCGCCAGCCTGTCTTTCCTTCCTTCTCATGCGATGCTCCAAAGCATCCAGCGGTGGATTTTTCCACTTGTTGAGTTGTTCTCGATCCATCTTCCTTGTTGATCTTTCATCCTCGATCTCCTCATCCCAGGGTTTGCATTTCCGTACTTTGCTCCCTCTTTTCTGCTCTTTTGGTCACTTCAACCCAGTGACAGTCACTGTGTATCCTGCGAAGTTTTATTTTCACCTTTTATTCCTTGTTCTCCACTTTCTTCCATAACCAAGGGCCAACAATTCCCTAGTGGGGGAATACTCCTCTCAACGAGGTAAATCAACTTCAAGCAAGAAACCTTTCAAAAGACCAAAATTTGTGTTTCCCAAGGCAATGATTTTATGTCTCCAATGAAAAAAGGTATGAATAGTTCCTTTACTATTGGGTTAATGGAGTCAAATAAAAAAAGAGCTATAGAAGCTACCTCGTTGGGGGTATAATCCCTTTTACTTCCAAGGCAAGCTTCTCTAGCTAGGTTTTAAGCTAAGAGGGTGTATGCCCTTATAATTCTCTTCGAAAACCCTTTTATAATCAAAGGGATGAAGCATAAAGTGATGAAGAATATGGTGGGGGTGTATTCCCTTATACTTTCCACCTAGTTCCTAGTATAACAATACTTGACTTGCAAAAAATGTTAGCATAATATCAGAATACCATACCAAGATCAAGAGAAGTGCCAAGATAATCCACCACAAGAGCTATAAAAACATCATACAAGGCTAGTGACTCACTCCTCCATCAACCATTTATCAATATAGCCATAGACAAGTGCACAAGAGATAAAAAGAGCCAAGTGTAGCGAAAATTTCAGACCAAGTCCTCTCACAAGAGGGAGAGTTATGATTAAAATGAGATCTTATGATCTATATTTATACAAAATGTAGCTAACATAGTTTGTCCACATACTTTAGGGTAAAACACAATATTAGGGGTCAACAACCAGAATCTTTTCCCTTTTTACAAAATAATACTAAACAATTCCTTTAAAATTTCACTTTTGCACAAATAAAACCCTAATTTAGAAGCATGTCACCCCTTTATGGGACGTTTTGCCACTTTGAGGAAGTCGTTGGTGTTGGAGAAGCATGGGTAGGCCTCCAAAGGCCACATGCCAATCATATATGCACCCTCATCATGGTGAAGACCATGTTCTCCTCAAAACGTCCATGTGTCAAAAGAGTGGCACCTCACCACCATGCCCTAGCCCCCAAAGCATGACGTCAAGATAAAAAATAGGACGCTTTTCCCTTCCTGGGAAGATTGTTTGGCAAGTGAAGGTTGGGCTATGTTTTCCAAGTCATAATCAAGGTCATCCAAGTCTGATCTCTCTCATCCAGCATGCGTGCCCCTGACATCCAACCTGTGGGATTGTAGCCCCATGGAAGCCCAAGCTAGGCTTGTTCTCCGAAAATTGTCCACCAACTAGGTATTGAAAATAAAAATGAGCATTCCCTCCAAGGATATCAATTCATAACATCATGATAAGTGAATCCAATCAATAATAAGCCATCCAAGCATGTGCATCAAAGATCACTATATCAAACAATTAACAACTCAAAGACACTATGCGACTTGTCAAGCTTGAATATGGGAGGGTTGGCGAGGTGTCCTATTGGGTAGATATTTCCCTAGGTCAAGGAGAGTTTCCAAGATATTCCTCTCTAAGCCATGTAAAGTGGATGAAGTGGTTGGGATCAAGACTCAATGGGCATAGGGCTCATGACATACAAGGGGTCATAGTGTCTCATTCATGGGTTCCTTTATAGAGGGTGTGTGGTACCTTCATCTGTAATGCATTTTTTCCAAGCCCGTCAATTACATTTTATCTGTATTTCTTTATTTTCTTTCAATATTTCATAAGGAGAGATTGAAGGTCACTGCCCTGGCGTGGTGACCAGATAATGGAAATGTCACCCACAAACATCTAGTGGAAATGAAAAGGTTGGCTCGTGATGATACCCCCTTTCTCTCAGCCATGCAACTGAGAGCCATTACCCTAGTTTGGTGACCAGATGATGGTAATTTCATACCATTATATATTCATGGACGTGATAGGTCAGCTCGTGATGAGACCTCCCATCCTTCAACTAACCTTTTAAGCAGTCTTTATTATATGTGGGTCCTCTTTACTCAAAGATAAGTGTTTGACTACTTTCTTGGGTGATCCTTGGGAAAATCATCTAGAAGGTCCATACAAGGATTTTATATTTTACCTAACATCAATCACTTTGGGCCTTCATCCCCTTCTTCCCATAGAATGAGGGACAGCCCCTTCTTGGGTCAATACACCCTAAAATCCCAAGAGATAAGGAAATGGAGGGGGGAAATGATGGAAAGTGGTAAGTATATTCGAGAATGGTAGGATGGATCTTTAAGGGATTTCCTAGTATCAAACCCATCCCCAAGGAAGACCACTTACTAAGGAACAATTTCAACCACCAAGGTGAAGTAGGGAAAAAGGCATAATGTCCAAGCATATATCATGAAATCTAGAGAAATATAAGATACAACATAATCAAATGGCTTAAATATTGAATGATGCTCACCATAATACTGACTTGTACCTCATGGAGCAAGGCCCATTGCCTTCCAGAAGCTAGCTGATGTGGTGGATGCCATTTGTAAAACAGTGACCATCTGTGGTGGTGAGTGGGTTTTCCATCTATTCAAAATGGTATTATTATTCATGTAGTCTCTTGGCACTCCATATCTACAACCTAAGGGCCTCAAGACATGATCTCCTTAGTTATCCACAAAATGGGGATAATAGGCTTGATCGAGATGTGCATGCGGGTAGATGAAGAAGGTTATGCATAAGGTCTCATGACATTTTATTTCAAGAAACAATGCAGGATATGCAACACTAAAACACCAAATACCTAAAGCACCAGACTTTTCCATTTTAATGGGATATAGACAAACACATACCAACATGGTAAATAGGAAACCAATAGCCATAACTATGGAAATCAACCATCCATCATAACATTCGAATTTCTGTGTATTCATTTTTCAAAAAACAGGAGTAAAACCACCTTATTTTTCTTCAAAACAGAACATGAAAGCATCCAATGATAAACACAACATGAAGTTACAGAGCCAGGCATAAATTGTTAATAAAAACTCACATTAGAAGATAGGGAATCGAAACCCTAGTACCTGGTGTTGTGTAGGTTAAAAGGTGCCTTCGAGTAGTTGTTGCGGTTACCAAAGCTCGATTTCCACTAATAAATGAAATGAATGCCAAAACCCAAAGTGGTAGCTTCAAGCAACAAGATGGTGCATTAACTATTGGTCACATCATGCTAGGGTGACGGTGAACATTAGTCACTTGCTAAACACGGGACAAGCCACGTCAAAACCTCAAGCAACCAACAAGTGCTAAGTAAGCGCCAATGCATTTTGGTTCACATGTTACCAATGCAACCACCTACCATATTAACCACCATCGAAAAAAAACAATGTCTATCCTATGGTATATGCATATAGGATGTCCCACACGCATTCGAAATATCAACATTCACTAACATATGAACTTCCAACACTTAGCCACCATAATAAATATTGTCAACCATACCATGCAATGTCTATAAAATATACATGTTGGATCATATCGATACTATATACAATATGTGTGCGGTGTGAATAATATCCCATATGTGTAAGACCTTCAACATTTTTCCAAATATAAATCATTATTTTATCACAATGTAATAATAAGGTCGACACTACCACATCCTTGTAGCTTGTCTAATATGTATTGGACCATGTACATATAGCCCATGTAACATATATAAGTGATGCACTATGTGCATATGTATGCAAGTCACCCTTTTATTGCATGTCTAAAACTCAGCAACTAGTGGGTAAATATCATGTCGATGCATATAAAAAAAAAAAAACTCTTTTATCATTTCAAACAACAGCCATAAAACACCTTTTTTCTTTTTGAGATGATTTTTCCCAACATTTAGAATTAAAAAAAATGCCCAAAGACAAGTTTTGAATACCATTTGAAACCACTATTGTTATGACTTAAATCCAATCTCATATCAAAATAATCATCATGCAAGTGATCTGTAAGTATCAAAGACAACCATAAACTAATAAAGGATTTAAGTGACTTTTTCCTTCAAAGGGGCTCCTCCTGGTTATTTATTTGAATGACACTATAGGGGGTCCCCATTTATAGTTTACTTAATATATATGTATATAATATATTTTTTTAAATGTGTATGCCTTGCAATTCTTTGCAGGAAGGTGACTCTTTGACGATTTTGAGAGTCAAAATGTGCAAGTTAATTCAAATCTTCACGATCATTCTATTGGTTGTGTCATCTTCATAAGAAATCAAACATGAAACATTGTTGGAATTTCTTCAATATTGGTCATGGGAAAGGAGAGCATGGAGGTGTAGGGGTATGTGTAAAACAAGCACTTTGAAGGTATCAAATAAACCATTTTGTCGATCGATTTGTATCTGTTAATCAAGTTTTTCAATGGTGCCAAGCAACTCTAATCCACAAACATAATTCTCCAAGGAATGTGAACAGGTGTGTGTATATACATGTTGTACATGTATGAAAGTTCTTGAATAAAATCAATAATTTTTCTTGAGAACTAACATATATATATATATTGAGATTCATTTACTTTTAATAAATTATTCTTGAATCGTGCAGGTATTTTTGGCATATTGGAATCCAAGATGTAGATAGATTGATCCAATATGAAGCTAGTACAACACATGTGACTCAAAAATTGCATTCAATTCAAACAAAATCCTATCAAAATGTCTATGCATTTGATAAAAGGAATGCATCTTGTTTTTGTTCAATTCACATAGACACAAAATCCGATGATATTTGTGAAAACGAAATGGGAAAATATGTTAAAGCTTGGGAACATACATAAATTAATACAAATGGGAAAATGTCACTTGCAAGCGTAGAGGAGATGGAATCAAATGACACTATAGTGTCAACTGATGGTGATAAATTTTTTGGTCTTGTTAGAGAAGGTAAAATCAATTGTACAATTCTTTAAAAAACAATTATGTTTAAACAGTACATAGACATGTACGTGTCTAGATATAAAATATATATTATAATTTAAATAGTACAAAATCGTGCATGTTGATATAACGATTTGTTTGTTGTCATATAGGGCCTTATTTGCAAGAGATGTGTTGGTTGTGGTTGAACCTGTAGACATTGATGTTCAAATGTTAAATATTATTTGATGTGGTGCACATAAGGAAAGAAAGATGAAGTTATTGGAGGATTATATTGATAACAATTTTATATATGAAAGAGTATCTATCATACTGAAAGGATATTTTTTTCAAGAAACCCATGAAACTGAAATTCATGTTCACTTTCAATACTATCGTTTGGATGTCATAAGTTGTCAATATAGTCATTTGGTATGTGAAACACGCATAAAGTTAGTAGAGTTTCAATCAAAGAAAAAATCGAAAGTTATAAAATGGAAAATGACAAAAGTCGATCATGAACGAATAATTGAAGATGGAATACCATTACGATGTTTGTAAATGAGATTCAAAAAAACAAATTGCATCAAGTAAATTTATATGGATATATAGGATTCCATCTTGTTTTTTTTTCACTTTTGTGGTTCATTCGAATAAGGTGATTTTTGATGAATTGTTGTACTACTTTACACAAGTTTGCACATAAAACTAGATCTCAATTGGTTGTCAATTACAAAATATTTGGGTTCCCATATTGTAAATGTTTTGAACCTGCACATAAAATATCTAGATAGAAAATGACATACATAGTTTGCAGAGAAAATATGAGAAATACAGGAGAGAAAGAATGGAAGAATTCTCATTAACCAAATGAATGAATGATAATTTACACATTATATAATATGTATAACTCAACTAATGCGCACTGGAAGAGAATCCAATGTGCCATAGTGGTGGCCTAGAGTGATATGGACACATGCCAATAGTTACGGGAGTAAACTACCACCTAGTCTAGTCTCTCAGGCAGTTACGAGAGTGAACTGCACCTAGTCTGAGTTAACTAGTCTCTTAGTCTTCATTTAACTGACTGAAACAGAGTGAAGTGAGGAGAATATCAGGGAATCATGAGTAATGCGCTAGTCTGGTGATAATCCCAAGGACAATGTGCATTAGTTGGTGATGATCCCAATGTTGCATGGTGATGATCTCAATGTGGCATCTAGACTCCACTCAATTGATCAAAATGAAGTGTGAATTGAAGAAAATATTATCCTATAGGAATATTCTTCCTAAAATATAGGATATTGAATAATGACTAACTTAAATATAGGTAAAACCTTAGGAAAAAGAATTTCTAGGTGTGTGTGAAGTATCTCCAACACCCCCCCTGAACATCACTATGATGAAAATAAAGAGTCGGTCTCAGCAACGAGGCCATGTTAGGTACCCAAATACAAAAGATACACTAAAATAAATGAGGAAAGAGGGAAAACCTCATGGGAACCCCCCCCCCCCAAAGTTCAATGTATGTAAAACAAAGAACTGATAGTTTCTAGGAAACTGTGTCCTTCACTCCAAGACGACTGTGTAGAGAATGGAACTTTTGCTCAGTGAAGGTCTTGGTGAAGATGTCTACGGTCTATTTTGTTGAAGGAAAGAACTACATGTCGATGATACCCTCATGTACTAAGTCCCGGATGTAGTGCATGTGAATATCAATGTGCTTCGTTCGTTGCCTCTGACTTGGATCTCTACAGAACTTAGAGTTCTCTAGTTGTCACACCAGATGACGATTGGCCGATAAAATTGAATGCCCAACTCAGTGAGAAACGTTTGTAGCCACATAGCCTGAATGGTTATGTTAACTACCCCTTTGTAGTCTTCCTTGGTTGAATATAGAGAAATAGAATCCTGCTTCTTGATCGATCAAATGATAGGCCCAGAACCAAGACTGAGTGAGTAACCAAATGTGGAATTGTGATCAATGCTATCGATATCCCATTCAGAATCAGTGAACTCAATGAGGTGTAATGTAGAGTTTGTTTCATAGTGAATTGCAAAGGTGATGGTTCCATGTACATATCGAATGCTACACTTTGCATCCTTCCAATGTAGCTCATGCGACTCCTATATGAACCTGTAGACTACTCCAAATGCATAGGAGAGGTATGGTCTGGAGTGTGTGAGATACAACAAGATACCCACTAGTTGTTCGTAAAGTGTGTTTTCCACCAGTGGAGTTTCCACGCCATCCTCAATTCTAAGTCCTGATAGGAAAGGAGTTGGGGTAGACTTGTAGTCTATCATGTGAAATCTCTCAAGGAGATCTCGTGCATTCTTGGCCTGAGACAATTTTATGCCTGATGCATCTTGACTGATCTTGAGTCCAAGGAAGAAATGTAGTGGACCCATGTCCGTCATCAAGAACCTCCTATGAAAAATACTCTTCACTGTAGCAATCACTGAAGTTGAGAAACCGGTGATCAACAAATCATCAACATACATAACTAGGACTAGAAGTGAATTAGTCTTCCTGAGCATGTAAACATTCGAGTATGAATTACAACGTACAAAGTTATGTGACAGCAGGTAGGATTCCATCTTGGAATACCATTCCCTTGGGGCCTACTTGAAGCCATAAAGATACTTCTTAAGTCAACAAACCAAAGATGAATACTGGACAATGTATATTTTAACCTTGTACAATATTTACTGCAAAAATATTTTCAGTAAAAGAACAAAAAATATACAATGGCAAATACAAACATTACATAGAGATTTTTCCCCTGGAAACCCAAACCAGGAAAACCAATATATTCTATATTCTTTCATAGTGATACATTATTTACAATACAATATACATATAAGAGCCAACGACATCCAAAACCATAACCCAATGACCTGGATTCATCAACAACCCTAATTCCTTAACCGAAAATACACAAAAATCGAGGCAACATAAAAAAATGAGGAAAAATGTGACATGTTTCCCAAGGCAAAAAAAAATCTCGAGGGAATTGCCCCTTAATCCCCGCATGGGGGGATTTCACCCCCCACAAACCCCTCTGCGTGCCCGACACAACGCAAACACTACTACTTGTGAAAAGAATATAACACATACCCAACACACAAATCCTTGGGGTTGCTCCATATATATATCCTTAGAGAGATCTTCGTGGTGAAATGCATTCTTCAATTCCATCTTATGGACTTCCCATCCTTTTTCTTCCGCAATGGAAAGTTCCAAATGTATGGAATCCATCTTCGCTACTGGAGAAAAGGTCTCATCATATTCAATACCATGCACCTGTTGAAAGCCTTTGAAAACTATCTTGGCTTTGTATCTACTAACCTATCCATCCACTATGCTCTTGGTCCTGTAGACCCATCTCCACCTGACAAGTTTCCTTCCTACAGGAAGGGGAACCAGATCCCAATTCTGATTCTCCAGGAGGGAGTTGTACTCCTCCTGCATGGCATATTCCCAAAAGGGATTTCCAGCAGCCTCGCCATAGGACTGTGGATCTGAAGACTAAACCAAGAAAATATTCTTGGGTGGCATCGGTTTAGTGGAAGTGAGTGCAAGAGGAGGTTCCTATAAATCAGATCAATTCCTCCTAGTGTCAGTTGGATCCCTAACAAGATCTCTTGCATCCTGAAGAGCAGTCTTGGCCCACTTGGGCCTCGGCTCTAGCTCTGCATCTGCATTTATATGCACTGAATCTGCATATGACTGTATTGAATCTGTATTTAGATCATTTGAATCCTCTAAATCATAACTCTCATATGAAGAAGAGTCGGCATGTGCACTCTCATCACCTCTGACAGGTGGAAGAACAAAAGTGTTTGCATGTGGTTGTTGAGGTGCATGAGATACACTTTCCTTGAATTGGACACTACACACAATGATGATCCAGCCCAAGGAAAGATCAATGAGTTTGTATCCCTTCACACTGTCAGGGTATCTAACAAATATAGACTCTGTGCTCTGTGGATCAAGTACCTCCCTCTTCTCATAGGGAATCCTGGCCCATGCACGTGAACCAAAAATACAAAATTGGGTCACTTCTAGTTTTAGGCTGCTCCAATCCTTGTAGGGGGTCTTATCCTTGACATATCTATGGGGAGATCTGTTTTGGATGTAGGTTGCACAGTTAAGTGCTTTAGCCCATAATCTTTGTGGAAGTGACTTTGCATGTAGCATGCAAGATGTCATATCTTTTAGAGATCTATTTTTCCACTCAGCAAATTCATTTTGTTGTGAAGTATAAGGAACTGTCATGTTTTGCAACTGAATCTTAGCCTCATGACAAAGATTCAGTATCTCATGTTTGACATACTCTCCCCCGTTATATGTTCGTAGGACTTTGATTTTCTTTCCTGACTGTGTCTCAACAAGGGATTTGAAATATTTGAGGTGATGAAAGACCTCTGATTATTTCCTGGGAAAGAAAATCCATGTGAAGCATGAGAAATAATCAAAAAAATGAACACGTACCTTTCTTTACTGATTGATGGATGTGAAAAAAGGGCCTATGATGTCACTATGGATCAGATCTAAAGGAGAGGAATCCTTCTGAGTCTTTCCTTTGTCGAATTTATCTTGAGAGTGTTTTCCAAGAACACATCCCTCACAAATTCCTTTGGATAAGTGGATGTCAAGTAGACCATCAACCATTCCCTTCTCACTAATTTGTTTCATATATCTTAAATTTAGATGCCTGAACCTTTTGTTCCATATCCTACTTCTTTCATTAGTATGGGTAAGCTGTAATGCAGAATCTAGTTCAATAAATTCAGAAAATGTGTAGAGTTTGGATTGATGATTTACCTCACCAGTAGAAACCTTGGAATTGGTTTGCATGTCATAGATATCCACTGCATCAAGTGTGAATATGAATCACTTTTCGGTGCCATATTTTTTCATCCAATACACGGAGAGAAGATTGACAGAAAGTTTTGGAATGTGTAGCACATTCTCGAAGCTTTCATTTGTGAGTTCAATTCTTCCTTTGCATGTGACCTCGACTGGAGAGTTGTCCCCCATTAGAATAAGAGGACCTTTGCATGCATACAATGCAGAGTATACTTCTTTTGTGGCTACCATGTGGTGTGATTCACCTGAATCTACGATCCAAGCATCGGGGGAGGAGTTGATGGAAATCAAAGCATGGCTAGAATTGCCTTTCTTGGGATTCTGATATTTTGGCTTCTTCTTTTTGGAACCCTCGGGGATGTGATCTCCAAGGTTGTTTTTTTGAATTATTTGGGTCATTTGATCTATTTTTTTCTGCATACATGTGGATTCTGGATGGAATCCTTTATGGAAGTAAGTGCATTTCTCCCCTTTTCTTCCCTTTCCACCTTTGGATCCAGAGGCATCGTTGAAGGGTTTTGAGTACCCTTCCTTTTTTGGATTTGTATGTGATTTCCTTTTGTATTTGTATTTATATTTATTATATTGATTACCTCTACAATCTTGCACAGTAAGTGCATGCACCTTTGGGCCTTTGATTTTTTCCATGTTGATAAGCTTGTTCTACTCTTCCAGGTGGCTCCAGAGGTGATCCTAACTGAATAAAATGTACAAACATTGATTATTCCAGACCAATTTTGGAGACAATCGTGAGAACCATTTATTTCTCCTCCTTAGATTTATCAACCTTGCAAGCCTTGACTTGTGATAACAAGTCCTTATATTTGGTAAATAAATATTGGATATTGTCGAAGGTTTTTGGATCCAATGTGAGCAATTCCACCTCAAGCATGTGTCCCCTCATCTCATCTTATTTTCCAAAAATCCCTTCTCTTGTGTTCTAGGCTTCATTGTGGTTTTTACAGGAGGATATGTGAAAGAGGAGTTTAGGAGAAATGAGACTGCAAATAGTTCCAAACGCTTCATCCATTTGATTCGTATACTTGGATTTTTCTATGGATGATGTGGGTTCGGTATTTGTGTCCATGGTTAACCTATATAATCCTTTCCTCGAATATTCACTATCATTTCCTCCTTCCATGAAAATAAAGTGTACGGTGTAAGAATGAATTCTTTTGGAAATTCCATTTTTTTGTTGTCTTCAATCTTCGGTACCTGCAAAAATAATCTGGTGTGCCTTTTCCCTAGTAGTCTGTCGACTCTGATACCATGTAAATGTGTTTAACCTACAGAGAAAATATATAGCTAGCAAATGACATACACAGCTTGCAGAGAAAATATGAGAAAATATAAACAGGAGAGAAAGAATGGAAGAATTCTCATTAACCAAATGAATGAATCATAATTTACACATGATATACTCTGTATAAATAAACTAAAGTGCACTGGAGGAGAAGACAATGTGCCATAGTGGTGGTCTAGAGTGATCTGGACACACACCAATAGTTACGGCAGTAAATTTCCACCTAGTCTAGTCTCTCAAACAGTTATAGGAGTGAACTGCCACCTAGTCTGAGTTAACTAGTCTCTCAGTCTTCAGTTAACTAACTGAAACAAAGTGAAGTGAGGAGGGTATTAGGGAATCATTAGTAATGTGATAGTCTGGTGATAATCACAAGGACAATACGCATTATTTGGTGATGATCCCAATATTGCATGGTGATGATCCCAATGTGGCATTGTTGGCCCTTGACCAAGTTTTGGAGATCCTTGGTCATGTTTGACCTCTTTTGGGACTTCGATAAGCTGGTTGAAGGTGGAGCACAAGTCAAAACAGATATCGCAGGATATTTCCCCCTTTTTAGGGCAGTTTTTGGGATTAGCGTTTATGTAACGGGTATGGGATGTCGACCCATGGGTTTACCCATGTTTAGGCCCATTTTTGTAATGTATAAATAGAAAGCTAGGTGATGTAAGTAGGCGATCCTAAGGGAGAAAAGGCCAATGTGCTAAGTGCGAATAGTTGTGGATGTTTTGTGCATGCTATTTGTTAAGAAATTGCAGAGCTAAGTGCAAGTGATTGTAATAAGATTGTGTACAGATTGTAAGAAGGATTTGTGCTTAAACCTAGCTTGGGGAAGGAGGATCTGGCGAGGTGTGCGTAGACCTCCTGTCCTATGTAGAGTGGGTTCTGAGGATTTGTGCAGGTAAGGATATTGACAAAAGATAATAAATAAGATGAAGAGTTGGTGGACGTAGCCCCACACTGGGATGAACCACGTACATCATGTGTTATGGTTGCTTTGTGCATTATGTTGTATGTTAGTGATGTGATTTATGCTTAGTGTCGATATATTTATGTATGATCCATCTGGTATAATATCTTAGTGCTTGGTAAGGTGAATGAATGTTAGATCTAATATTTTTCCATTTGCAAGGTGCTTGAATGTGTTAGATCTGGTTGAATATTGCGCTACTCTGTAATTAGGGTTTTGATCTACAATGTGAATAAAGGTTAAATACTGATGAATGTTAATTGCTAAGTGCTTTGTTAAGTGGTATAATCACATATCTGTGTCCCATATAAGGTTGCAGAAATTTGAGTCCTGCAACCACCCCTGCCTTTACCTCAGGTAAGACTTCATCCACTTCGTAGGTGTTGTCGAAAGGGTTGATAGTTAGGGTTTTGTTGGTGCACTATTGAAGTGTTGAACCATGGGTCTTCCCCTGTGCCAACAAATGGTTCGGTTGTTGGGACCTAGAACTGTGATTGTTGGGAACTGAAGAAAAGAAATATTTGTGCGTAGATCTGTTGCTTTAGTGCACAACATTGACTTGTGAAGCTCTGTGTTGAGAAGAGAAGTCTGATCTAAAGAAAAGAGGTAAGATCTTGAAGATTTGTGCTCTGAGAAAGGTAATATAAGTGAAAATTTGTGTTTTGAAAGAATGGATCTAGGTATGTTTGATAAAAAGATTCCTAATCTGAAAACTAGGGAATAGTTAGAAGAAAGAAGATTTGATGTAAATAGATCTTATAGAAATAATGAAAGGTATGTTATCCCTATGCATAGAAAGAATGTTTGGATGAACAAATGGATGTAGGATCCTAGAAATAATTTTTTGCAGGTTAGTTACTATTATCCCAGTGCGCAGTACAAGAAAGGTTGGGGATCATTTAAGAGAAAGAGAGGATTAACCATTTGTTACAGTTGCAGAAGACTGGGACATCTTGCTAAGGAATTCCTTGGTAGAATACCTAGTTGTCTTTGTTGTAAAGCTATGGACCATGAAGTTTTGGATTGTCCTAGAATGATTGCTAAAGTTGAAAATATGAATATGGAACAAGAAAACGATGAGACAAGCCAAGAAACTAAGGATATGATAGAACCTCAGAAAGAATAAGAGATTGTATTACTACAGATGAAAGAAACCTTGAATGACCACAAAAATATCAACTTA
>ML827678.1:24008-36345 GCA_009831015.1 Picea engelmannii | reverse complement strand
GAACTGATAGTTTCTAGGAAACTGTGTCCTTCACTCCAAGATGACTGTGTAGAGAATGGAACTTCTGCTCAGTCAAGGTCTTGGTGAAGATGTCTACGGTCTATTTTGTTGAAGGAAAGAACTACATGTCGATGATACCCTCATGTACTAAGTCCCAGATGTAGTGCATGTGGATATCGATGTGCTTCGTTCATTGCCTCTAACTTGGATCTCTACAGAACTTAGAGTTCTCTAGTTGTCACACCAAATGACGATTGGCCGATAAAATTGAATGCCCAACTCAGTGAGAAACGTTTGTAGCCACATAGCCTGAATGGTTATGTTAACTACCCCTTTGTAGTCTTCCTTGGTTGAAGATAGAGAAATAGCATCATGCTTCTTGATCGATCAAAAGATAGGCCCAGAACCAAGACTGAGTGAGTAACCAAATGCGGAATTGTGATCAATGCTATCGATATCCCATTCAGAATCAGTGAACTCAATGAGGTCTAATGTAGAGTCTGTTGCATAGTGAATTGCAAAGGTGATGGTTCCATGTACATATCGAAGGCTACACTTTGCATCCTTCCAATATAGCTCATGCAACTCTTGTATGAACCTGTAGACTGCTCCAAATCCATAGGAGAGGTATGGTCTGGAGTGTGTGAGATACAACAAGATACCCACTAGTTGTTTGTAAAGTGTGTTTTCCACCAATGGAGTTTCCACGTCATCCTCAATTCTAACTCCTGATAGGAAAGGAGTTGGGGTAGACTTGTAGTCTATCATGTGAAATCTCTCAAGGATATCTCGTGCATTCTTGGCCTAAGACAATTTGATGCCTGATGCATCTTGACTGATCTTGAGTCCAAGGAAGAAATGTAGTGGACCCATGTCCATCATCAAGAACCTCCTATGAAAAATCCTCTTCACTGCAGCAATCACTGAAGTTGAGAAACCGGTGATCAACAAATCATCAACATACATAACTAGGAGTAGAAGTGAATTAGTCTTCATGAGCATGTAAACATTCGAGTATGAATTACAACGTACAAAGTTATGTGACAGCAGGTAGGATTCCATCTTGGAATACCATTCCCTTGGGGCCTACTTGAAGCCATAAAGAGACTTCTTAAGTCAACAAACCAAAGATGAATACTGGACAATGTATATTTTAACCTTGTACAATATTTACTGCAAAAATATTTTCAGTAAAAGAACAAAAAATATATAATGGCAAATACAAACATTACACAAAGATTTTTCCCTTGGAAACCCAAACCAGGAAAACCAATATATTATATATTCTTTCATAGTGATACATTATTTACAATACAATATACATATAAGAGCCAACGACATCCAAAACCATAACCCAATGACCCGGATTCATCAACAACTCTAATTCCTTAACCGGAAATACACAAAAATCGAGGCAATGTAAAACAAATGAGGAAAAATGTGACACGTTTCCCAAGGCAAAAACAAATCTCGAGGGCGTTTCCCCTTAATCCCCGCATGGGGGGATTTCGCCCCCCACAAACCCCTCTGCGCGCCCGACACAACGCAAACACTACTACTTGTGAAAAGAATATAACACATACCCAACACACAAATCCCTGGGGCTGCTCCATATATATATCCTCAGAGAGATCTTCGTGGTAAAATGCATTCTTCACTTCCATCTAATGGACTTCTCATCCTTTGTCTTCCGCAATGGAAAGTTCCAAATGTATGGAATCCATCTTTGCTACTGGAGCAAAGGTCTCATCATATTCAATACCATGCACCTGTTGAAAGCCTTTGAAAACTATCTTGGCTTTGTATCTGCTAACCTGTCCATCCACTATGCTCTTGGTCCTGTAGACCCATCTCCACCTGACAAGTTTCCTTCCTACAGGAAAGGGAACCAGATCCCAATTCTGATTCTCCGGGAGGGAGTTGTACTCCTCCTGCATGGCGGATTCCCAAAAGGGATTTCCAGCAGCCTCGCCATAGGACTGTGGATCTGAAGACTAAACCAAGAAAATATTCTTGGGTGGCATCGGTTCAGTGGAAGTGAGTGCAAGAGGAGGTTCCTAGAAATCAGATTGATTCCTCCTAGTGTCAGTTGGATCCCCAACAAGATCTCTTGCATCCTGAAGAGTAGTCTTGTCCCACTTGGGCCTCGGCTCTAGCTATGAATCTGCATTTATATGCACTGAATCTGCATGTGACTGTATTGAATCTGTATTTAGATCATTTGAATCCTCTAAATCATAACTCTCATATGAAGAAGAGTCAGCATGTGCACTCTCATCACCTCTGACAGGTGGAAGAACAAAAGTGTTTGCATGTGGTTGTTGAGGTACATGAGAGACACTTTCCTCGAATTGGACACTACGCTCAATGATGATCCAGCCCAAGGAAAGATCAATGAGTTTGTATCCCTTCACACTATCAGGGTATATAACAAATATAGACTCTGTGCTCTGTGGATCAAGTGCCTCCCTCTTCTCATAGGGAATCCTGGCCCATGCACGTGAACCAAAAATACAAAAGTGGGTCACTTCCAGTTTTAGGCTGCTCCAATCCTTGTAGGGGGTCTTATCCTTGACATATCTATGGGGAGATCTATTTTGGATGTAGGTTGCATAGTTAAGTGCTTTAGCCCATAATCTTTGTGGAAGTGAATTTGCATGTAGCATGCAAGATGTCATATATTTTAGAGATCTATTTTTCCACTCAGCAAATTCATTTTGCTGTGAAGTATAAGGAACTGTCATGTTTTGCAACTGAATCTCGGACTCATGAAAAAGATTCAGTATCTCATGTTTTACATACTCTCCCCCGTTATATGTTCGTAGGACTTTGATTTTCTTTCCTGACTGTGTCTCAACAAGGGATTTGAAATATTTGAGGTGATGAAAGACCTCTAATTGTTTCCTGGGAAAGAAAATCCATGTGAAGCATGAGAAATAATCAAAAAAATGAGCACGTACCTTTCTTTACTGATTGATGGATGTGAAAAAAGGGCCCATGATGTCACTATGGATCAGATCTAAAGGAGAGGAATCCTTCTGAGTCTTTCCTTTGTCGAATTTATCTTGAGAGTGTTTTCCAAGAACACATCCCTCACAAATTCCTTTGGAAAAGTGGATGTCAAGTAGACCATCAACCATTCCCTTCTCGCTAATTTGTTTCATATAGATTAAATTTAAATGCCTGAACCTTTTGTTCCATATCCTACTTCTTTCATTAGTATGGGTAAGCTGTAATGTAGAATCTGGTTCAATAAATTCAGAAAATGTGTAGAGTTTGGATTGATGATTTACCTCACCGGTAGAAACCTTGGAATTGGTTTGCATGTCATAGATATCCACTGCATCAAGTGTGAATATGAATCACTTTTTGGTGCCATATTTTTTCATCCAATACACGGAGAGAAGATTGACAGAAAGTTTTGGAATGTGTAGCACATTCTCGAAGCTTTCATTTGTGAGTTCAATTCTTCCTTTGCATGTGACCTCGACTAGAGAGTTGTCCCCCATTAGAATAGGAGGACCTTTGCATGCATACAATGCAGAGTAGACTTCTTTTGTGGCTACCATGTGGTGTGATTCACCTGAATCTACGATCCAAGCATCGGGAGAGGAGTTGATGGAAATCAAAGCATGGCTAGAATTGCCTTTCTTTGGATTCTGATATTTTGGCTTCTTCTTTTTGGAACCCTCGGGGATGTGATCTCCAAGGTTGTTTTGTTGAATTATTTGGGTCATTTGATCTATTTTTTTCTGCATACATGTGGATTCTGGATGGAATCCTTTATGGAAGTAAGTGCATTTCTCCCCTTTTCTTCCCTTTCCACCTTTGGATCCGGAGGCATCGTTGAAGGGTTTTGAGTACCCTTCCTTTTTTGGATTTGTATGTGATTTCCTTTTGTATTTGTATTTATATTTCTTATATTGATTACCTCTACTATATTGCACAGTAAGTGCATGCGCCTTTGGGCCTTTGATTTTTCCCATTTTGATAAGCTTGTTCTACTCTTGTGTCAGAGATTAAATAAATACCTCAAGAGAGGGAATCTTCCAGGTGGCTCCAGAGGTGATCCTAACTGAATAAAATGTACAAACATTGATTATTCCAGACCAATTTTGGAGACAATCATGAGAACCATTTATTTCTCCTCCTTAGATTTATCAACCTCGCAATCCTTGAGTTGTGATAACAAGTCCTTATATTTCGTAAATAAATCTTGGAGATTGTCGAAGGTTTTTGGATCCAATGTGAGCAATTCCCCCTCAAGAATGTGTCCCCTCATCTCATCTTATTTTCCAAAAATCCCTTCCATGGTGTTCTAGGCTTCATTGTGGTTTTTACAGGAGGATATGTGAAAGAGGAGTTCAGGAGAAATGAGACTGCAAATAGTTCCAAACACTTCATCCATTTGATTCGTATACTTGGATTTTTCTATGGATGATGTGGGTTCGGTATTTGTGTCCATGGTTAACCTATATAATCCTTTCCTCGAATATTCACTATCATTTCCTCCTTCCATGCAAATAAAGTGTACGCTGTAAGAATGAATTCTTTTGGAAATTCCATTTTTTTGTTGTCTTCAATCTTCGGTACCTGCAAAAATAATCTGGTGTGTCTTTTCCCTAGTAGTCTGTCGGCTCTGATACCATGTAAATGTGTTGAACCTACAGAGAAAATATATAGCTAGAAAATGACATACACAATTTACAGAGAAAATATGAGAAAATATAAACAGGAGAGAAAGAATAAAAGAATTCTCATTAACCAAATGAATGAATGATAATTTACACATGATATACTCTGTATAAATAAACTAATGTACACTGGAGGAGAAGACAATGTGCCATAGTGGTGGTCTAGAGTGATTTGGACACACACCAATAGTTACGGGAGTAAATTTCCACCTAGTCTAGTCTCTCAGACAGTTATAGGAGTGAACTGCCACCTAGTCTAAGTTAACTAGTCTCCTAGTCTTCAGTGAACTAAATGAAACAAAGTGAAGTGAGGAGGGTATTAGGGAATCATTAGTAATGTGATAGTCTAGTGATAATCACAAGGACAATACGCATTATTTGGTGATGATCCCAATATTGCATGGTGATGATCCCAATGTGGCATTGTTGGCCCTTGACCAAGTTTTGGAGATCCTTGGTCATGTTTGACCTCTTTTGGGACTTCGACAAGCTGGTTGAAGGTGGAGCACAAGTCAAAATAGATATCGCAGGATCTTGCCCCCTTTTTAGGGTAGTTTTTGGGATTAGCGTTTATGTAACGGGTATGGGATGTCGGCCCATGGGTTTACCCATGTTTAGGCCCATTTTTGTAATGTATAAATAGAAAGCTAGGTGATGTAAGTAGGTGATCCTAAGGGAGAAAAGGCCAATGTGCTAAGTGCGAATAGTTGTGGATGCTTTGTGCATGCTATTTGTTGAGAAATTTAATAGCTACGTGCAAGTGATTGTAATAAGATTGTGTACAGATTGTAAGAAGGCTTTGTGCTTAAACCTAGCTCGGGGAAGGAGGATCTGGCAAGGTGCACGCAGGCCTCCTTTCCTATGTAGAGTGGGTTCTGAGGATTTGTGCAGGTAAGGATATTGACAAAAGATAATAAATAAGATGAAGATTTGGTGGACGTAGCCCCACACTGGGGTGAACCACGTAAATCATGTGTTATGGTTGCTTTGTGCATTATGTTGTATGTTAGTGATGTGATTTATGCTTAGTGTCGATATATTTATGTATGATCTATCTGGTATAATATCTTAGTGCTTGGTAAGGTGAATGAATGTTAGATCTGATATTTTTCCATTTGTAAAGTGCTTGAATGTGTTAGATCTGGTTGAATATTGCGCTACTCTGTAATTAGGGTTTTGATTTGCAATGTGAATAAAGGTTAAATATTGATGAATGTTAACTGCTAAGTGCTTTGTTAAGTGGTATAATCACATATCTGTGTCCCATCTAAGGTTGCATACATTTGAGTCCTGCAACCACCCCTGCCTCTACCTCAGGTGAGACTTCATCCACTTCATAGGTGTTGTCGAAAGGGTTGATAGTTAGGGTTTTTTTGGTGCACTATTGAAGTGTTGAACCCCGGGTCTTCCCCTGTGCCAACAAATGGTTCTGTTGTTGGGACCTGGAACTTTGATTGTTGGGAACTGAAGAAAATAAATCTGTGTGCATAGATCTGTTGCTTTAGTGCACAACATTGACTTGTGAATCTCTGTGCTGAGAAGAGAAGTCTGATCTAAAGAAAAGAGGTAAGATCTTGAAGATTTGTGCTCTGAGAAAGGTAATATAAGTGAAAATTTGTGTTTTGAAAGAATGGATCTAGGTATGTTTGATAAAAAAATTCCTAATCTGAAAACTAGGGAACAGTTAGAAGAAAGAAGATTTGATGTGAATAGATCTTATAGAAATAATGAAAGGTATGTTATCCCTATGCATAGAAAGAATGTTTGTATGAACAAATGGATGTAGGATCCTAGAAATAATTGTTTGCAGGTTAGTTACTGTTATCCCAGTGCGTAGTACAAGAAAGGTTGGGGATCATTTAAGAGAAAGACAGGATTAACCATTTGTTACAGTTGCAGAAGACTGGGACATCTTGCTAAGGAATTCCCTGGTAGAAGACCTAGTTTTCTTTGTTGTAAAGCTATGGACCATGAAGTTTTGGATTGTCCTAGAATGATTTCTAAAGTTGAAAATATGAATATGGAACAAGAAAACGATGAGACAAGCCAAGAAACTAAGGATATGATAGAACCTCAGAAAGAATAAGAGATTGTATTACTACAGATGAAAGAAACCTTGAATGACCACAAAAATATCAACTTATTAGAGGTCTTAAAAGAGAAAGAGTGCATAGAAACAAGAATAGGATACTTCGACATAGATTGTGTCCTGGATGAGGAAACACAGGTGAATATCATGATAGAAAGAACTTGGGAAATTTTGGGAAACCCTGCAATGGTTCCTTCATTAGGAGGAATAGGATTATTTAGAGGAAAGTTGATAACCCTATGTGGAAGACTTACCCAGACATCTATGAGTGCTCATGGCACTTTGACAGAAGAAGAATTTGAGATCGTTAAGTTTGTTGAGAACAACTCCCCATTTTCTATATTTCTAGGAAAATCCTGGGTTGAGAAAGATCATATACGAAGGAAACAAGCAGAGGGGGATTTAGAACAGAAAAAGAAAGAACTAAGAGATTTCATGGCTAGGAGAATAGCACACTTGATAGAAGACTAAGAGAACTATTTGAAGCTACTAAAGACCAAAGATATGGATGCCGAAGTTGAAAGGACACAAGAAGACTGGAGACACCTGTATCTACAAGAGAGTAGAGCACCTACCCCAGACAAAGAAGAAGTATTACCCTTGAATCCTATGAAATACCCTCCATAGTGCGAAGTTATCATGCCAAGATGAGATAATAATGATAATGGAAAGAGGAAACCAGTAATTCAAATCAAAGGAAAGAAGGCCAAAAAGCTCAATAAGAAGAGGGCAAAGTTAGAAAAATTGCAAGAAGTTCTAAAGAATACTTCGCAGAAGAAAGGTTTCCAGAACTCAAACTTCGCCAGAATATCAGTACAGCACAGAGTGGCACTTCGCCATGGCGGAGCAATATGACCGTTGGAGGCAATATGACAGTTCGATCGATGCTCCCGAATAATTAGGAAAGCAGTTATGACCTGAAAGTTCACCATTGGACCATTGGGACCGCGCCATAATGGATGGAATTTCATTGAATAAGTATTTTCAACCTATTGAAAGAATTTGTTACGGTGTTATATATTTATCCCGTTGAGCATTTCACTGAGAACACTTTTTCAATTGTGATTATCCGAGCCCACGTAGAATTAGTTGATTTTGCACAGTGATCATTGAGACCTCGCCATCCATTATATTACAGTGAGTATTGTTCATTGACCTGAGATATCAGATCTCGAGTGTGTATGTCGGATGCAATTAGCACATCAGAAAAATCCATCGAAGAGATTCTAATAGACCTCATGGACGAGAAGGTGATGTCTGCAGGCATCCAAGCCTCATCGATGCAAGGAGTGAAATCCTCCCCATCGACTGCTTGTGGATTTGGACCATCCCAAGCTACGACCGAGAAAAGAACCAAGCATCGTGATGACTTGGCGAATGTGAAGCTAATTCCATCCATCCTACCCAACTACATCCCACCCCTGGCCAGTGTGGTGAGTTGTGATAGTGTCCTGAGGGACTTCAACTACACAGTCATCACTATGTACCTTTCGAAGGGAATACAAGTAATCAGACCACAGTTGGAGAGGATTCCAACCTTCAATATCAGTGACTATAACCTCAGAGACCACAAGAGATATGACATGCTCGCACCTCACAAATATTTAACCAAGATGAAGGGGAAGAAGTCGAAGATCATCCCCCAGACATGGACTATGGACATCACGAGGTCCATTGTCTTAAATGTGATGAATATACCACATTTCGGAAAGAACTAGGAGGTTAACGCATGCGTTAAGCTCCAGTTGTCGTGCTTCCATAGTGGATATCTATGGTTAGACGGACGCATAATCATCGATTTGGCGCTGATCCATAGGATCATTGGATTGAGCATGAAGGGACCAGACCTGCAAGACTTTTATCCAAGGAAGGATGCAGACCGCGCCCTGGCACAGAAGATCAAATACACCTACAACGATGTAGAGAAAGGGACATGAGGCTACAAGGTAGCCTCCATTCAGAATGGCGCAATGCGAATATCTTGCTAGTTGATTGTTGGTAAGATAGTAAGAAAGAACAGAACCACGCATGTCACAGGGTTTGTCGTTGACCTTGCAGAAAAATGCGTGGAAGGACTACAGATGAACCAGGCCAATTACTTAGTCAATCAGTTAGAACTGGATTGTCACGAAGCTCAGGATCAGGGCTATGAGTTCCATTTTAGCTGGTTGTTGATCCTCATCGTGTTTACTACTTGGGAGATGTCGGAAGGTGCGACCTTCCCTAACATTGACCCATTCAAGCCACTAGCTGCGAATTTCACCACGCTCTGGTATTCGAGCGATATAGGGAAACAATGGCAGTCGAATGCAGTATTCCATACCTACTACCTGCAACTAAAGAGGGCTATTGAGTCTTTCCCTTGTATGATGTTGAATGCCCTGGACAGTTTCAGACCCCTTATGAAGTTTTTTGCAGATAGGAATTTTATTTATATTACTGTGCACGTAGATGAAAGTAAAGAAGAGCTTTAGTCCTACTACAAGATCATAGAGGAGGACGTGGAAGAAATCACTAAGGAATGGCCCGCAGAGTTCCTTATATCAGTTGACCAGGAAGCACTGTCTGATCTCAACCTCATTGGCAGTCTGTTGGTTACTCGCGAAGAGTATGATGCACCCAGCAGTAGTAGGAAGAAAAAGAAGGAAGATGTACAACAAATACACAGCACATCAGAAGAGACTGCATCAAATTCACCTAGCAGAGGAGGAGACGACGAAGTGGACAAAGAAGAGAAATAAGGGGAAGAAGAAAAGAAGAAGCAAGGTGAATTAACACCGCCTAGGAACCCCCTTGAAGAGGCTGAGACATCCAAGAAAATAAAGGTTTCCCCAATGAAACCTACATCGTGGAAGAATTCCAAAGAGAGTAAGCCGAAGTTGTAGACTGTACTCATGGTTGATGACTTTGACTTCATTATCACAGTTGTATCAGATGCCTTAGAAGATATTTTTCAGAGAACTGAAGCCAAACAAGAAGCCATGTATGATAGAGTTGAGACAGAGCTGAGAGGACTACAGCAAGCCATTCACTCCAACCACGCAGTATCCACTGTGCCCCCACCACTAGAAGAACCAGAGTTGGGAGATGAGCCTACCCAACTCCACAGAATAGTTGATGTGACCAAAGCTCACCTTCGTTGCATGTAGGAAGAAAAATACCAGGCCTCAGTGGCCCTGAAGAAAGCACAAGAGGAAATCATAGAGAAACGTCAAGTTGTGCAACAGGAGAAGGAAAATCTTCAAACCAAGTTCGAAGAAAATAAAGCGCAGATCCAACAAGATAAAGAACAGTTGGTCACAGAGCAGGTGAGAATTAAATAAGCAGTCAACAGAGCACTTCGCTCTATGACAGGCTTAGAGTAGATGGACGAAGACCCAGTAGTAAATCAAGTCGTGAAGCTTGCGGAAACCATTCAGCAGCTTCAACAGAGGGTCGTGGAACTAGAGCTACAAACAGTCCCAAGAACTCTGTAGGAAGTGAGAGACGAGAGAGAATAAACTGCCTAGAGCACATTCGAAAGGATTAAAGCATTAGTCGCGGAATGTAAACAGCTAAGCAGTCGCATTGTGCATACTTATGAGTGCCTTACTGAGGACCTTGAACTGTAGACACTAGAGTCATAGCTCCAGGATGCAAAGAAAAAAGCATCAGCAGTACAAGCACAGTTGAAACTCTTGTTAGTAGTTGAGAGGATGAAAATATCCCAAGAATAGTGCACAGCTCAGCAGCAGGTTCGTTCCATACAAAGCAAAGTCATGGAAGTGACTCAAAAGCTCCAGCAAGTCTAGGATGCAGCTTGCCTGCTTTTTTAGGAGATTTAAGGTCAAGGAGTAGAGCTAGAACAATTATTCACTTTGGTAGAACAATTCTTATAAGGACCTGTGAATGAGGTAGTTATTCAAGAGTTTTCCAAGCAGGAGGCCTTGGCACAACAACCAGTTGAAGCAGCTCGAGGATTTTGAGGCAGAGTTACCCAGACCAGAGTGACTTGGGATGAGTCACAGGTGAGTGTTGGGTGCATGTTGGCCCTTGACCAAGTTTTGGAGATCCTTGGTCATGTTTGACCTCTTTTGGGACTTCGACAGGCTGGTCAAAGGCGGAGCGCAAGTCGAAGCAGAGATTGCGGGATCTCACCCCATTTTTAGGGAAGTTTTTTGGATTAGGGTTTATGTAATGGGTATGGGATGTTGTCCCATGGGTTTACACATGTTTAGGCCCATTTTTGTAATGTATAAATAGAAATCTAGGCAGTGCTAAGGGAGAAAAGGTTAATGTGCTAAGTATGAATAGTTTTGGATGCTTTGTGCATGCTATGTGTTAAGAATTTGCAGAGCTAAGTGCAAGTGATTGTAAGAAGCTTGTGTAAAGATTGTAAGAAGGATTTGTGCTTAAACCTAGCTTGTGGAAGGAGGATCTGGCAAGGTGCGTGCAAATATCCTGTCCTATGCGAAGTGGGTTTTGAGGTTTTGTGCATATAAGGAGATTGTCAAAAGATAATAAAGAAGACGAAGAGTTGGTGGGGCCCCACATTGGGGTGAACCACGTATATCATGTGTTATGGTTTGTTTTTTCATTATGTTGTGTGTTAGTGATGTGATTTATTCTTAGTGTCAATATCTTTATGTATGATGCATCTGGTATAATAGCTTAGTTCTTGGTAAGGTGAACGAATGTTAGATCTAATCTTTTTCCATATGCTAAGTGCTTGAATGTGTTAGATCTGGTTGAATACTGGGTTTCTCTATAATTAGGGTTTGGATCTGCGATGTGAATAAAGGTTAAATACTGATTAATGTTAACTATTAAGTTCGTTGTTAAGTGGTATAATCACATATCTTTGTCCCAGCTAAGGTTGTAGACATTTGAGTCCTGCAACCATCCCAGCCTCTACCTTGGGTGAGACTTCATCTTCTTCACAGGTGTTGCCGAAAGGGCTAGTAGTTAGGGTTCTGTTGTGCATTGTTGAAGCGTTGAACCCCAGGTTTTCCCCTGTGCCAACAGGCATCTAGACTCCACCCAACTGATCAAACTCAAGTGTGAACTAAATATAATATTCTCCTAGAGGAATATTCTCCCTAAACTATAGGAGACTGAATAATGACTAATAAACATAGGGAAAACCTTAGGAAAAATAATTCCTAGGTGTGTGTGAAGTATCTCCAACACATATGTCATGTGGACCACATAAGGGATGAGATAACATGATTTGGATTTTCCAATCATGCCCCAAATAACTAGATAGTATGTATACACGTCTTACATCTAATATGTTGGTTTCAATTTTGAATGAACTTGTATGCAATGATTTTGAGTTAGAAATTGATATCTAGACTATAATTTAATTTACTCATAAACTAAAATGCTTTATACAGGAACAACAAGAGAAAACTAGAGTACGATGCCTACAATTATCTCACCAACCCTTCAACTCTGCAAACTAATCTTCGTGAGAAATCTGATAATATATAGACCATACATATAACCAAAATTAAAGTTCATAATTCCATCTCCCCTTCTCTCTCTCTCTCTCTCTCTCTCTCTCTCTCTCTCT
>ML827678.1:11035-23383 GCA_009831015.1 Picea engelmannii | reverse complement strand
TAACCATTTATTAGATTCTACATAGTAATTCCATATCAACCATTCAATAGAGCCAGTAATCATGAAGTTTAAACTAAGTATGATAATCATGTATCAATAAAGGTAAATTTCATATTAGCTCCTCATATTGCATATGATACCAGTATAATATAAGGAAAAAGTTGGGATGCTTCCCTACCACTACCAATAGCCACTATCGTCACTACTTTAGATAGAACCTCTATATTTACCACTGAATAGATACAATATGTGTCCCCTTCATCATTGTTCCTAGAAAAAAATTGACACTATTATAGGCTCAATAGAAGAAGGGTCTTCAAAGCTAAACAATGTAAATCCAAAATTCAATAGAAACAATACTAATGGTACTCAAAATAAGGGAGTAAAACAAATTTCCAGTATCCTAACCTATGGGGGAGTGGGGAAATCCAATCTTTCTAAAAACTAGCTTCCTCTAAAAATATTCTTATTTCAATAGGTTGTACTACACAAGATATATAGATGATGCTAATTTATAAAAAAATTCAAGTTTTCCAAATTCTACTTTGATAGGTAAGCTAGGGAATAACAACTTGGAAGATAGAATATCCAAAGTGGAATTAATGACCTTTTAGAATCCTAAGAATACACTTGTTAGATTGAATGTCAGTGATGTTGGTAATCAATAAAATAAAATAAAAAGTTTGCATATTCATGGAAACTTTGCAACATGAAGAAGGTTTTATGTGATGAGATCACACGCTCAAGAGTGACCTACTATCCACTGTAGAGAAAAAAAATCCAAGTAGTCAAAGGAAATTCAAAGAAGTTCCATTTTTCAGCTTCAAGGACTTCATACATAAAAGAAATTATTTGAACATATGATGCCTCATATATTAGTTTTTGTTGATGAAATCAATGGGCTAGGGGAGATTGCTTATGAAAATATTGACTAGGAGGAGGTTGAGGTTTAGAGTGTTAAGTACTTGAACAGATCTGGAGATAAATCTCAAAATAAACCCACAATATCAACAATAATAAACCAAACCATTCACCAAAATATTGAACACAAGAAATAGTCAAAACCCTTGAGGTAGGGTAACACTGTATCTTATTCCTTAAGGAAAGAATGCACTCCTCAAGCAATGCTTGATACATTCACAATATTCTTCATTATGCCCCAATACATTGCTTACACTTCTTTATATAGCTTTCTCTATCTTATAGGAACATTGATGCAGGAGCATCGCTTCAACTCGTCATGTGTGTCAGTGGCCAATGCAACAATGCACTTGGAGGGAACAAATCCTGAAGAAGGACGCACCAGCCATCCCAATTTTGATTTTAAATCTAAAATTTTAATGAAATTCAATGTAATTAAATGTTGAGGCTCAAGGAAATTTGAGCCCATGTATTTGTATAGGTCGAGTGTAAAGTCGCCTTTAATGGATAATAGTTGGGTAGATCTAGATCTGATTCCGACTAGATAGAAATTAAATACAATTTAATGTAGGTAGGTGGAGGAAGGCTCGAGGACCCCCTCTTTTGTAAAAAGATCAATGTATTTAGATCAAAGGGGGAATTAGTGAAAATGAGAGTTAGGAGGAGAGTGTGAATTAGTCTGAGCAGAAGAGAGGAGAGGAGAAAGAGTTGAAGACTCTGTTGCAGTCCAGCTTTGTATACATTGTAATTAGGATTTAGTTTTAATATAAAAAGGAAGATTTCCCTGCATATGAATCTCTATGTATTTATCTATGTGATGGATTTTTGTTTCTGAATGTTTTTACTGTGTTTTTATGTGAATGTTATATGTTTCAATTGATAGCATTAAGCAAAATTATTTGTCTGTAGTTTTTCGAGTGTTTTGGGCTCTTTAGGCTTGTGCAAGGAGTGCACACTAGAGCAGTTGAAAACTCTGTCAAGCCAACGTGGGGAGTGAGTTTCGAAATCTGTCTCGAGTTCGAGAGAGAGACTGAAATGTGGTCACACCAGAACAAGACTACACTTCAGAGTTACTGAACACCCTAAACCTGAGTGCAAGGAGTGCGCAGGGAAGTTTTAAGGTCTAAATACTTCAAAGGAGGAGACTCTGCAAGGAACGCATTGAGCAAGCACAAGGAGTGCACAAGAACTCTGCTTTGATTTCTGTGAGGATATTGCGAGGTGGGAATGCTAGAGTTATTGAAAACTATGAGGATTTAGCGCAAGGAGTGTGTGAGAACTCTTCTTTGAGTTATGTGAGGAGATTTCCATGTGGGCACATCAGAGTTGTTGAACATTCTGATAGTTGGTGCAAGGAGTGCACAAAACCAACACACTACTAAAGTGTTGGTCAAATCTCAGGAGAACGAGCGCAAAGTGCCAGGAGAGAACAATAGATAATTTGGAGAACAAAGGGACTGAACCATTTGAAGTCCGAGAACTTACAAGCTTAGGAGAAACAAAACAAGTACACGTAGAGCCCTGCAAGCAGTGCAGAAGGCGAGAACCTTCTAAGGTTCCAGACTGGAGAAGTAGTGCAAGTGTGCGCTAGACCCGAAGTCCATTTAAGTTAGAAAAGTTTAGGAGAGTTAGTACAAGTGTGCACAGAGTCCCTGCAAGGTGTGCAGAGGCCGAGAACCTTTTAAGGTTCATATTGTGGAAGAAGTGCAAGGCATGTGAAAGTGAACTTGTTTCAAGTTCAAAGCTTAGGAGGAGTATCATTTTCAAAAATACACATAGAGTCGAAGGAATCGACCCTCCAAAGGAGTAAGCCAAAGGTCGATCCTTTGGAAGACATTTAGAAGTTCCTTCATTATGAAGAGGAGCTACAGTCGTCATCAGATCAATTGTCAGGAGCAATTTGGGTCATCGAATCAAATTCCATACAGAAGGAGGAGTGTGCAGGAGGAGAACAGATCCAAGCCATTGGATCTAAGCATGAGCTACAGAAGTCGTCGGGTCAAGAAAAGGTGCACGAGGTTTAACCCTGGAAGTCCTGTGTACTTCACATATTCGAAGAATTTTGTGTGTGAAGTGTAGCAGAGGCGAATCTACTGAAGTCTCTAAGATCGAAGTGAATCGGGACCGTCCATCATCAAGGATGCGTGTCAACAGATTGGGGATAGTCCAGAAGTTAGGTTTTTCAGGAGAACATAGGCTTGGAGTGTACAAAACTCCCAAATCTTTGAAGAGTGGAGTAGATTCTCACCGTTAATTGGGAGGAGATATGTGGCGTTAGATCCTGCAGTCCGAAGGAATTGAGTTGCAAGTTTATTTGAGTCGAAACACCCTAAGGCTAGAGTTAATATCGATTGTTGATCAAGGAGAGACACGTGGAGGGAAAATCCATTCCCCAGTGTTAGCGATCTATAATGATAGGACATATGATGATTCAGAATCTATTTGTGGGTTTCGTGATGAATTTCCCGGTTTTCTGGCCTATTATCTCCTCAAATAAATTAGTCAATTTCATTTGATTAGGTGTTAGGTTGTTATTAGAAAGAATATTTCTAAATTTTTAAGGCTCATTTTAAAGACTTTTAAGCTTGTAATAAACTTTGGAAAACATTTGATTTAGTTTTTATTTCAAAAAACTCAAAATACAGGTTTCAGTGGCTAAGTGTCCTTTCAAAAGGGCTTCTGAGCCACCAAAATCCCTAGCTTTCAGCTGCTTAAACGTGAAACGCGTGGCTCTCCTAGCCATCGAAATCGCAGGGAGATCTGAAATGGTCAGCTTGTCTTAGTGAAATGTTATGATTGTAGTTACCCATCGAAAATACAGGGGAGTTGTCGAGTATGACTTGGTAAGACGTGTTTTACGAGTTATTATGATTATGATTTGATCTATGTAACTCTAAAACCTCCAGATCTTACACTTGTCCTAGGAATTAGGATTTGGTCTCAGTGTATCCTGACTTGATCATTTCAACTTTTGTTTCATAAAATCATGTGGTCTTTGTACTTCCTATCCTTCAAGGTTTATCAAATGATCATTATCATTTCAAATCCGAATTACCCTCTCACATCCCTCAAAATCAGGGCTCGCCTTAAATCACATTTCCCCATTTCTTGCCTCTGAAATTACAGAGTGCACAAACCTCCCTAATTTTACGTTGAGTGGTCTCCCTCCAAGACTGAATTTCCAATTACAGGTATATGAGCATTCCAGCAAATGAAGAGAGGAGGACCAGCATTGAGGAAGGAGCTTGATGATATTGGTTATCTAGAATCACACCCAGAGGTATGTCATCTCTTCAAGGACGCAGGTTGTTACGAATTTTGTAAAAAAGTGTAGAGCTCTCACCAGTAGGTGGCAGAAGCTTTTTCTCTCACATTTTATGGGAAAAAGGCAGTCATTGACAAAGATGAGTTCCTAGTGGATGAAACTCTCATAGCAGAGGTGACAGATCTTCCAAGGACTAGAGAAAACTAGTTCAAGACCACTGTTACAAAGGAGGTCGAATTTAGGTCTTATTTGAAACTAGAGCACAAGTGTTTGATATGGAAGAAAGACATTCCTATTTATTTTCTGGAGGAAAAATGGCAGCACCTGCTCAAGTCAATTCTTGTTTACATAACCTGCGAGGGTAGATATAATAGGGTAATGATTTATCATTTCAAATTGATGAATCACTTTACTGGTAGGAGCCCCTTGAACCTGCCTTATTACCTCCACAGAAGCTTAACTAATATGGCTCATCAGGTCAAGGCTAAACCAAGCAAGGTTGCAGGCAGATTATCCCATCATGGTTTGATTAAGCTCTTGATTTGTGAGCTATTGTAGAGAAGGAACAAGGATTGGGGCCACTTCTTATTTTGGAATGAGTTTCAGACTGATTTATAGCCAGAGGATAAAAATGGGTCTTCTTCAAGGAATTCTTCCACTCCAAGAAGTGGAAAGAGAAAGAGGAGATCCATCTCTCCAGTTGCAGTTGATCATTCCTCTCCATTTTCTAAGCCTAAAAAAGCTAAGAAGAAACTAGAATTTAGCAAGGATGCAGAGAAGGCAGAAGAACCTCCAATGAACAAGAAGATCCTCAATCTCCCCTATACAGACTCTGAGGATGAAGAAGACCAGGTTGCAGCAAAGCAAGAAGTAGCCCTAGCAGGAGATCTAGTTACAGCAGGGTATGAAGATCTTCCCTCACCTACACCAAAGGAGGATCAAGGCCAACAAATTGCAAAGGCCCCATCTAGCAAGTCAAAGAAATCCAGATCTCAGAAGATTAAGAAACTTAAAGAGAAAATAGCACAACAAGGAGTATTAGAGAAGGTGATAAAGACCCAATATGAGACCCTATCAAATAATTTCACAGAAACTAGTGCAGCCTTGGATAGATTGGCACTTGAAAGTGTTAAAAAAAAGAAAAAGAAGAAGAAGATCGTAAAGGACTATAATAGTCTATGGAGAGTAGCTATGCATTTGAAGAAAGAGGTCAGATTATTGAGGTTGCAAGCCATGCCTTCAATACCTCAGCCTCAAGAACCTGTTGATCTTGAAACCCTAGCAAATGCAGCCATCCATTTGAATGATCCAGAGATAGCTAACAATCCTACAGCCATTCCAGAACCTGCTCAAGATGCAGAGGCTTCAAAAGATCATCCCTAAGGTGTTTAAAAGCTAAGACAAAAGGTATTTCACAATTTTGTTAATTTTCACTAAGACAGAACTTCCGGTGGCTTAGGCGAACATTTCAACTGTTCATTAGCCACCGAAAGCGGAGCTTTCGGTGGCTAGCAGGCTCGGATTTTGCCTCTCTTAGCCACTGAAAGCACAGACAGAACAAAGAGACACTATTTTTGCACAGATCCAAGTTTTTCTCACCCATACACCTCGAGGATGGTTTGTAATGATGGATAATAAATAAGGGTATCAGTTTTGGGTTTCTGTTCCAGTTTTCAAGGCGCCTAGCAAGGTGGAGAGGTTAAATTGGTTACCTATTTTTGGGCAAAAACTGTTTTTGTGCCAAAAGTAGCAATTTCGACTTATCCCGCATCTTATGAAGATCAAACAGACTTCGAAGGCTTACTACACCTGTCGAATACTTTGAAGGATATGAATACCATCCAAGATAAGGAGTTGACCTATTTTATAGGATCCTTTCCTATTTTCTTCTGTTAGTTGTTGATTTTATATTTTAAGTAAAATTCGATCCAGTATTTTAGGATCTGGATATCTAATGTAAAGGCTATAAAGCCACAAAATTTTGAGGAACCAGGGGTTGGACTTGGGATGATAAAAATGTAAAAATGCCCATAGGCTGTAAATGACTTTATGAAGGAATACAAAGGCACTATATTTCCAGATTCCTGTGTTGTGTTTAAGTGGTGAAGTTTTCTCTAATGTAACTAATTATTTTCTTATTTCACTTTTTTTTTTGTATTGTCTACGAGAATATAATGTGCAGGATTTTCTATTGACACCCTGTGTTGGCTAGAAACAATATCTATGTTTTCTTCTAAGTTTGAAATGCAAAATTCAGATATACTCTGCTCTACATTTGAAATAAATTTCAGTTTACTCTTCTTTTCCATTTTATAAGCTCAAAGGATCCACTAGCATGATTATCTTTCCTGGTCATATTTTGTCTTAGTTATTCATTCATCATCATTTTTACCTTTGACTCCATTTTTCCCATGGTCCTTTTCCATGTCTCAACCAAACCAATTCAAAATCCATAAACATACCCATGTTCTGCATAACTAGCCTAATATATTCTTTCCAAACAAATCTAAATTTAACAGAGAGATCCCTCTCTGAGTCTTGGAGGGCTAGATCCCTGACTCGAAGCAGTTTTGATGTTTCCTCTGTGACTACCTCCATAGCCTTGGGCAAATTACAAAGTGATAACAGAATGGCGACCATACTAGGGAACTTTCCCTAGTAGTAAACTTCAAATTTCCAGATCTGATCACTGATGGTGGACAGTGACCAAACACAAGAAGGTTGAGATCATTCACCTGGCGACTCCAATTAGCTCCAGACAGTGCCAACTCAAATACTCCACTAGAGAAAGAACCTGAAGCATGACCAAGCATCCAAGAAAGATCAGGTACTCAAGCCCAAATTGCATTCAAGACATCTTTCGTTTTATTTGTAATTATGTCGTATCTTATTCTAAACCTGATCAAAAGTACATTGCTGAAGATTGCATTGACCACCTGCTAATTGATGAGCCTCAAGAGACTAAGCCCCAAATTGTGGATCATGTACATACTCATACACCTGTGCACTTCCCAGATGCACCTGTAGAAATCCTAGTGAGACATAAGCCTCCTTCTTTATCTCCTACTCTTGCTAAACCTATGGATGGTTGTAAGCCTCTTGCTTCACCTCCTGTACCTACCAAAATCCTAGACAGATACAAGCCCCTAGATTTGCCTCCTATCGTCCATGACCTCCCTGCAAATTACAACAATAATCTGCCCAGGTTTGATGGAGAGAATGCCAATATTACTGCTGAAAAACACATCCAGAGGTTTGAAGATTTCCTTGACCTTTATGAGGTTGAAGATGACGATGTCTATATCAGGATGTTTGCTTTGTCTTTGCAAGGTAAAGTTAAAAATTGGTTTAAAAACCTTCCAGTTGCAAGCATCATAAATTTTCATCAGTTCTTGCAAGTTTTCCTAGACCGATGGGTGATCATGGGAAATATCTTTCTTATCCTAGAAGAGTATGACCACTTGAAAAGAAAGCCAGGCGAGACAGTACATCAGTTTTCAGCAAGATTCAATAAAGTATATCATGCAATACATGTTGATATAAGGCCACTCCTAGGATCAGCTCACTTGCATTACCCCGATGCCTTCGATCTAGAGATGACATTCCAGTTAAGAGAAAGAGATACAAAAACCCTAGAAGAAATGCAAAATGACATAGTCAATGTGGAAGTTAACATGTTGAATAGGAAGACAAAGTTAGAGGCAGAATAAAAAGATACAGAAGAAAATGAACGGATGACATCTTCAGAAGTGAAATTAGATATTCTGACCGACACAGTCAAAAAAATGTTGCATAAGATTAGAAAGAAAGATGAAAGTGTTTTTCAAAGGCCTCATGTACCATCGACTCTGGAAAGAACAAGAACAAATATCCCCAAGAACTTAGAATCCTAGTCTCAGTATCCTAAACCACCGAAGGATTTCTTCATGTACTCAATTCACAATATAGTCAAAGAGGAAATTCAAAATCAGGTGGTGGTGGAAAAATATTCGGAGATGATGTGCATGTTTGATGACCTCCCCTACATATATAATATGCTCAAATATGATCTTCAGAATGGTGACTATATGGTTGAGATTGAATATTATTGTTCAAAGCAGCCAGTATTATCTTCATGGGAACAAGAAGCCCAGTTATCACAGTGCACAGATGACAATAAAATTATGCATACCCAACAAGATTGCAAGGAGGATGATGCAGAAAATTTCCCAAGAAATGCAGAATGTCTGCCCCTGTGTTTTGCCTCACTGTTAAGGGAACATTACAAATAGGTCGTTAATAGAAAGAATGAGGAACATTATAATGCATCGGTTGAGGAAAACAGGGGAGATACATAAGTTGATCCAGAGGTGAAGCCCTTGAGCTTTTTCGAAGGTCCAACCTCAGATAAAATCATGAATCCTAAAAAAGGTGATGAGCCGATCCATTTTGATTCACTGCCTCTGTGCTTTGATTCATTTCAAATTTTGAGAGGGAATCTTGGTTAGATTCTAGTTGAAAGTCACATTGTAAACCATGAAGTACCAGTAGGGCCAATGCCACTATTATCTGAAACATTCTATGACCCTATAGTTGATATTCTGGATAATGTGTGTTTTCAAAGTCTGGTTTCATTTACTCCAAATGAATTAAGAAATTGTTATGATATGGATATGATCAGACAGTCTACTCCACTGTCTGGTTCAGCAGAAGCATCATTTCAGAACCCATCAGAGCATTTACAGTCATGTAAAGAAGTGTTGGAGGACACAGAAGGCATAGATGAAAAATCGAGTCATGATGTTGAATTGTTTGAAATTGAAAATCAAAGGATGGGCCAAGCCTATACTAATCTTGTAAATACATATATGGAGAAATTCTTCAACACAGGATCCTTTTCCATTTCCATTATTTTTCCTATTGTTCAGGTTTATCAAATCTTTTGTAGTGAAAACCAGGCTGGAAATTACTCTCAAGCATGAGTAACAGACTTATTTCTAAGTTTTATCAAAGACAGTGGAAGAACAAAGTTATTAGATCAACTGCTGGATTGGTTGCATTGGCATTTTTCCATTACCTAGCTGAGCAGTGATTGCAGTAGGGTAGGTATCAATTTTGAATAAGCTCAGCTCCTTGAGCATCCCTTTCAATAATTTTTCAATTTCAACTTTCAATCTTTAGTTTGATGTGGTACAAGTTGCAAAATAAGATTTTGGGATAAGGCACTGATTTATGAAATCCGGAGATCTGAGATTCTTGACACCTCCTTAGGAGTTGTCATCCCCAATTAGAGCCTATGTTAGTGACCTATAACGATAGGACATCTGATGATTCAGAATCTATTTGTGGGTTTCGTGATGAATTTCCCAGTTTGCTGGCCTATTATCTCCTCAAATAAATTAGTCAATTTCATTTGATTAGGTGTTAGGTTGTTATTAGAAAGAACATTTCTAAATTTTTAAGGCTCATTTTAAAGAGTTTTAAGCTTGTAATAAACTTTGGAAAACATTTGATTTAGTTTTTGTTTCAAATAACTCAAAATACAGGTTTCGGTGGATAAGTGTCCTTTCAAAAGGGATTCTGAGCCACCGAAAGCCCTAGCTTTCAGTGACTTAAATGCGAAACTCGAAGCTCTCCTAGCCACCGAAATCGTAGGGAGATCTGATATGGTCATCTCGTCTTAGTGAAATGTTATGATTTTAGTTAGCCATCGAAAAGATAGGGGAGCTGTCGAGTATGACTTGGAAAGAGGTGTTTTACGAGTTATTATGATTATGATTTGATCTACCTAACCCTAAAACCTTCGGATCTTACACCTGTCCTAGGAATTAGGATTTGATCTCGGCGTATCCTGACTTGATCATTTCAACTTATGTTTCATAAAATCATGTGGTCTTTGTACTTCCTATCCATCAAGGTTTATAGAATGATCATTATCATTTAAAATCATAATTACCCTCTCACATCCCTCAAAATCAAGGCTTGCCTTAAATCACATTTCCCCATTTCTCGCCTCTAAAATTACAGAGTGCACAAACCTCCCTAATTCTGCGATGAGTGGTCTCCCTCCAAGCCCGAATTTCCAATTGCAGGTATAGGAGCATTCTAGCAAATGAAGAAAGGAGGACCAGTGTTGAGGAAGGAGCTTGATGATATTGGTTATCTGGAATCACACCCAAAGGTATGTCAGCTCTTCAAGGATGAAGGTTGTTATGAATTTTGTAAAAAAGTGTAGAGCTCTCATCAGCAGGTGGCAGAAGCTTTTGCTCTCACATTTGATGGAAGAAAGGCAGTCATTGGCAAATATGAGTTCTTGGTGGATGAAACTCTCATAGTAGAGATGACAGAGCTACCAAGAACTGGATAAAACTGGTTCAAGACCACTGTTACAAAGGAGGTCGAATTCTTGTTTACATAACCTGTGAGGGTAGATATAATAGTGTAATGATTTGTCATTTCAAATTGATGAATCACTTTACTGGAAAGAGCCCCTTGAACCTTCCTTATTACCTCCACAGAAGCTTAACTAAGATGGCTCATCAAGTCAAGGCTAAACCAAGCAAGGTTGCAGGTAGATTATCCCATCATGGTTTGATTAAGCTCTTGATTTGTGAGATATTGCAGAGAAGGAACAAGGATTGGGGCCATTTCTTATTTTGGAATGAGTTGCAAACTGATTTACAGCCATAGGATAAAAAGGGGTCTTCTTCAAGGAAGTCTTCCACTCCCAGAAGTGGAAAGAGAAAGAGGATCTCTATCTCTCCAGTTGCAGTTGATCAGTCCTCTATATTTTCTAATCCTAAAAGAGCTAAGAAGAACCTGGATTTTAGCAAGGATGCAGAGAAGGCAGAAGAACCTCTAGTGAAAAAGAAGATCCTCAATCTCCCCTATACAGACTCTAAGGATGAAGAAGACCAGGTTGCAGCAGAGCAAGAAGTATCCCTAGAAGAAGATCCAATTACAGCAGGGTATGAAGATCTTCCCTCACCTACACCAAAGGAGGATCAAGGCCAACAAATTGAAAAGGCCTCATCTAGCAAGTCAAAGCAATCTAGATCTCAGAAGATTAAGAAACTTAAAGAGAAAATAGCACAACAGGAAGTATTAGAGAAGGTGATAAAGACCCAATACAAGACTCTATCAAAGAATTTCACAGAAACTAGTGTAGCCTTGGAAAGATTGGCACTTGAAAGTGTTAAAGAAAAGAAAAAGAAGAAGAAGATCGTAAAGGACTATAATAGTCTATGGAGAGTAGCTATGCATTTGAAGAAAGAGGTCAGGTTATTGAGGTTGCAATCCATTCCTTTAATACCTCAGCCTCAAGCACCTATTGATCTTGAAACCCTAGAAAATGCAGCCATCCATTTGAATGATCTAGAGATAGCTAACAATCCTACAGCCATTCCAGAACCTACTCGAGATGTAGAGGCTTCAGAAGATCATCCCTAAGGTGTTTAAAAGCTAAGACAAAAGGTATTTCACAATTTTGTTAATTGTTACTAAGACAGAACTTTCGGTGGCTTAGGGAAACATTTCAACTGTTAATTAGCCACTGAAAGCTCCGCTTTCGATGGCTACCAGGCTCGGATTTTGCCTCTCTTAGCCACCGAAAGCATAGACAGGACATAGAGACACTATTTTTGCACAGATCCAAGTTTTTCACACCCATACACCTCGAGGATGGTTTGTAATGATGGATAATAAATAAAGGCATCAGTTTTGGCTTTTTGTTCCAGTTTTCAAGGCGCCTAATAAGGTGGAAAGGTTAAATTGGTTACCTATTTTTGGGCAAAAATTGTTTTTGTGCCAAAAGTGGCAATTTCGACTTATCCCACATCTTATGAAGATCAAACAACCTTCGAAGGCTTACTACACCCGTCGAATACTTTGAAGGATAGGAAGACCATCCAAGATAAGGAGTTGACCTATTTTATAGGATCCTTTCCTATTTTCTTGTGTCAGTTGTTGATTTTCTATTTTAAGTTAAATTCGATCCAGTATTTTAGGATCTGGATATCTGATGTAAGGGTTATAAAGCCACAAAATTTTAAGGAACCAGGGGTTGGACTTGGGATGATAAAAATGTAAAAATTCTCATAGGTTGTAAATGACTTTATGAAGGAATACAAAGGCACTATATTTCCAGATTCATGTGTTGTGTTTAAGTGGTGAAGTTTTCTCTG
>ML827678.1:0-10984 GCA_009831015.1 Picea engelmannii | reverse complement strand
TTCCAAGTTTGAAATGCAGAATTCAGATATACTCTGCTCTACATTTGAAATAAATTTCAGTTTACTCTTCTTTTCTATTTTATAAGCTCAAAGGATCCACTAGCACGATTATCCTGCCTGGTCATATTTTGTCTTAGTTATTCATTCATCATCGTTTTTACCTTTGACTCCATTTTTCCCATGGTCCTTTTCCATGTCTCAACCAAACCAATTCAAAATCCATAAACAAACCCATGTTCTGCATAACTAGCCTAATATCTTCTTTCCAAACAAATCTAAATTTAACAGAGAGATCCCTCTCTGAGTCTTGGAGGGCTAGATCCCTGACTTGAAGCGGTTTTGATGTTTCCTCTGTGACTTCCTCCACATCCTTGGGAAACTTACAGAGTGATAACACCCAGTATTTCGGCACTCTGAAGGGTTGAGAGTATGGACAATCCGGAACTCCTGAAGCCCGGAGTCCCAAAGTGGATCGTGCTTGTTGGTAAACAAGAAGGCATAGTCTATTGATTTTTTGCTTGTGTGTATTCATCGGTTCGGCACTCTGATGGATCTGTGGAGAATTTCTTCGAAAATCCCCAAATCCTGGAGCCTCGTAGTAGATATCAATCATTGGATGCTAGTAGGAAGTCATGGACCGTTGATCCACCATCCTTCGCAAGTTCGCCAATTCGGTGCTCTAGGGGATTGGAAGCTTGGAGTCATGAGAACCTTCGAAGCCTAGAGGCCCGGAGTAGATCTATATCGTATATCAACAAAGTTCTATGAGTCGTTGGATCCCCGAGTGGTCCAGGAGCATACAATGTTGGAGAGGGTGAAATCGTTGAAGCCTGAATCTCCGAGATCACTTCCCGCCATATATTTCAACGGGTTTTGTGGACCTTTAATCATTTTTGTAGTTCGATGCTTTTCCAATTCGATGTTCAGGAGGAACATGGTGTAAATTCCTTGAGACTCCTAAAGTGTGGGAGCTCTGAAGTCCCGAATTCTTCAGAGACTTGGTTTTTAGCCTAAGGTTTTGGCCCACGGTCCCTTGTAGGACTTCGTTGGTGCCTTAGGACTCCCACAATTTGTATTTTACTCGCGGGAGGAGGGAAAAGGACTTGTGAAATTGGTTTTGAGGGCTCGACATGGATCCAAGAGCTAATTCAACTCCACAGTTTGAACGATCCTAGACCGGGAGTTTGTGCGAACGCTAAGGAGTGGGTGGGGGGTTGCATCAAGTGGTATCAGAGCCTAATTTTATCTACAAACAATAGGCAAGGAAGGAAATTTGACTGATACAACCAAGTGGTATTAGATCCTGATATTGTTTGCAGACAACAGGAAGGAGAAAATGTTTTGTCTGATACCATCAAGTTGTATCAGAGCAGGCTCTTGTTTGCAGACAACATGCAAGAGAAAAAAAATTGTCTGATACCATCAGGTGGTATCAGAGCCCATAATTTTTTTTTCTAATACCATCAAGTGGTATCAAAGAGAATTTTTGTCTTTAGACCATAGGAAAAGGAAAGAAACAGAGTGTTGATACTCTGTAGGTGAGGATAATTTCTTGCAAGTGTGCAACAGACAACATACAGCCAGGTGGGTTGAAGGAACCAGCTGCATTCTTGAAGAAAAGGAGAGCCTGTGGAAATCTTGAGGTGGGCAGTTGGAGTACAGCAGCTAGAGAGAAAAGAGTGCTCAGGAGGAGGAGCGAGTGCAAGGTGTGTGCCTACACTCAGTAGGAGTGTAAAATCTTAGAGAAGGTTCTAGTAGGTGAACTAGAGGCTAAGCAAGGAGATCTTGGCAGAGGCTGTATGTAACTCATATCAAGCAACTAGAAGCTCACAGACTTTCCATGAGGGCAGGAAGAAGGAGAAGATGGTTATTGAAGGCCATACGCAAGGTCTGAAAGGAGACTGCAAGCATATGAGGAAAGAGCAGATGGATAAAGAGATCGAGGAGACTAGAGAGGAGCTCGACATGTTGATGTTGAAGATGTAGCAGGAAGTAAATGGAAGCTAGAGGTATGAATGTCCCTTGAGGAAGAAGGTAAAGTGGCCTATCTAATAGATAATTTCCCGGGGGCAGAAGCAGGTGTTAAGGAGGTGGATGAGGCAAGTTAAAACTCTCAGTGACACAGAAAAGGAAACAGTTTGCGTTTGCGAGCTAGAAGTTGGAGAAAACCTCAGTGAGGAGGAAAAGAGATCAGTCAAGGATCTTGTAGACTTCCAGGAGGGAAGAGATGAAATTTGTTATTGCCAGGTGGGAAATAAGGAGAGATCAACTAAGGATCTCGCAAACTTCCAGGAGGGTAGAACAAAAATTTCAGATTGCTAGGTGGGAAAGAAAAATGAGAGGATATTTTATGAAAGCCTCAATAACTCAAAGAGGAGTTCAAATCAGTAAGGAGTGTTGACAGAAAGGAAGATGAGATTGTCTGAAAGTCTCAAGAAATCAAAGAAGAGTTTATATCATCAAGGAGTGCTAAAAAGAGAGAAGGAGGAAGGAGAAGATCATCAACATTTTAGACTGATGATAAGAGGGATCAACATATCCCTTGGATTAATCTTTGCAGGAGCTCATGCTTGTGAGGAGGTGACGCAAAAGTCATCCAGAGAAGAGGCCACGGGGAAAAATAATTTTAAAATTAACAGTTTGTGTATGAGGGTAGATGCAAAAAAAGGACAACCAGCAGAAACTGTCGTAGAGAAGGAGGAGGAGAAGATATTAGAATCTTCCCAAGATAGTAGGAAAGAAAAGCATTTAGTAGAATTTCTCAAAAATTTCAGCAAGGAAGGTGAACAAAGCACAACTGGAGTGTTGGAACCTGCAGTAGGAGAGAGAGAAACAAACAACATGGATTTTGTTGATCTGTATGAAGAATTGGAAGCCCTGGGAGAAAGAATAATATCCCAGAGTCAGCTTATCCAACAGGACAAGTTGGAGATTGATGAAGAGAAGATGAAGCAGCAGGGAAGACTGCAAGAGAGAAGCCATCCAATAGACCAGCTGGACATGGAGATAGAGGAGATAAGGAATCTAATGTTGGAGTAAACACAACAGAAAGTTAGCAGCAGCTGGAGGTTGACTAGAGGAGAGCCTGCAATAACAACATGATAGCAGCAACAAAGTAGAGGAGAAGGTACACAACACCAGATTGAAGTTTGGGACCCAGGAGGATCTCAACAGCAACAACAGAGGAGCCATGAGCAAGAGCTCATGATTTTTTCCAAAGTGGGAGTATGATGCAAGAGCATCGCTCCAACTCGTCATGCATGTCAGCAGCTAGCGCGGCAATGCAATTGGAGGGAACAGATCTCGAAGAAGGACGCACCAACCATCCCAATTTTGAGTTTAAATATCAAATTTTAATGAAATTAAATGTAATTAAATGTTGAGGCTCAAGGAAACTAGAGCCCCTATATTTATACAGGTGGAGTGTAAAGTCTTCTTTGATGGCTGATAGTTGGGTAGATCAAGATCTGATTCGAACTAAATATAAATTAAATATAATTTAATGTAGGTAGGTGAGACCTCCTCTTTTGTAAAAAGATCAATGTATTGAGATCAAGGGGGGCATTAGTGAAAATGAGAGTTAGGAGGAGAGTGTGAATTAATCTGAGCAGAAGAGAGGAGAGGAGAAAGATTTGAAGACTCTATTGCAATCTAGCTTTGTATACATTGTAATTAGCATTCAGTTTTAATATAAAAAGGCAAATTTCCCTGCATATGAATATCTGTGTATTTATCTGTGTGATGAATATTTGTTTCTGAATGTTTTTACTATTATTTTATGTGAATTATATATGTTTCAATTCGCAACATTAAGCGGAATTCATTGTCTATAGTTTTTCAAGTGTTTTGGGCTCTTTAGGCTTGTGCAAGGAGTGCACACAAGAGTAGTTGAAAACTCTATGAAGCCAACGCAAGGAGTGTGTTTCAAAATTTTTCTTGAGTTTGAGATAGAGCATTCCAGGTGGGCACACCAGAAAAATTCCTAAAGCTCAAAAGGAATAGTGCAAAGTCTGCACTTCATAGTTACTGAACACCCTGAACCCGAGCACAAGGACTGCGTAGGGAAGTTTTGAGGGACTCTAAATACTTCAAAGGAGGAGGCTCTACAAGGAGTGCATTGACTAGGCACAAGGAGTGCGCGAGAACTTTTCTTTGAGTTCTATGAGGAGATTGCAATGTGGGCATACTAGAGTTACTGAACACTATGAGGATTTAGCGCAAGGAGTGTGTGAGAAATCTGCTTTTAGTTATGTGAGGAGATTTCCATGTGGGCACATCAGAGTTTCTGAACATCTGATAGATGGTTCAAGAAGTGCACAAAACCAACACACTGCTAAAGTGTTGGTCAAAGCTCAATAGCATGAGTGCAGACTGCTAGGAGGGAACAAGAGATCATTTGGAGAACAAAGGGACTGAACCCTTTGAATTATGAGAACTTACAAGCTCAGGAGAAACAATGCAGGTATGCGTAGAGCCCTGCAAGGAGTGGAGAAGGCAAGAACCTTCTAAGGTTCTAGATTGGAGAAGTAGCGCAAGTGTGTGCCAAAGCCTAAGTCCATTTAAGTTGGCAAAGGTCAGGAGAGTTAGTGTAGGTGTGCATAGATTCCCTGCAAGGTGTGCAGAGGTGGAGAACCTTTTAAGGTTCATTTTTTGGAAGAAGCGCAAGGCGTGTGTAGGTGAACTTGTTTCAAGTTCAAATCTCAGGAGGAGTAGAGTTTTCAAAAACTCATGTAGAGTCAAAGGAATCGACCCTGTAGAGGAGTAAGACAAAGGCCGAGCCTTTGGAATTCATTTAGAATTTCCTTCATCATGAGGAGGAGCTATAGTCATCATCATATTATCTTTCAGGAGCAATTTGGGTCATCAGATCGAAGTCCAAATTGAAGGAGGAGCATGCAGGAGGAGAATAGATCCAAGCCCTTGGATCTAAACGCGAGCTATAGAAATCGTCGGATCAAGAAAAGGTGCACAGGTTTTAACCTTATAAGTCCTTCGGACTTCACATATTCAGAGAATTTCATGCTTGGAGTGTAGCATAGGCGAAGTCCCGAAGCCCGAAGTGAATCGAGACCATCCATTAGCAAGGACGCATGTCAGCAGATCAGGGATATTCTGGAAGTCCATTTGTTTGGGAGAACAAAGGAGTGGAGTGTACAAAACTTCTGAAGAGCAGAGTAGATCCTCAGTGTTGATTAGGAGGAGATACGTGGCGTTAGATCCTGCAGTCTAGAGACTCGGCACTCTGGAGGAATCAAGCTACATGCTTCTTTGAGTTGAAACTCCTGAAGTCCGGAGTTAATCTCGACCATTGATCGAGGAGAACCACGTAGAGGGAAAATCCATTCCCTGGTAGTTCGGCACTCCAGAGGCTTGAGATTGTGGATAGTCCGGAACTCCCGAAGCCCAGAATCTCGGAGTGGATCATGGTCATTGGTTAACAAGAAGGTGCAGTCCGTTGATTTTTCGCATGTGTGTATTTTATGGTTCGACACTCCAACGGATCTGTGGAGCAGTGCTTGGAAAATCCCCGAAGCTCGGATTCTTGTAGTTGATCTCAGTCGTTGGATGTTGGGAATTCATCGACCGTTGATCCACCATCCTTCGCGAGCTTTTCAATTCAGTGCTCTGGGGGATTGAAATTTTGGAGTCGCAAGAATTGGTGGCCCTTGGTTATGGAAGGAAGCGAAGAACAAGGAAGAAAAGGTGAAAAGAGAACTTTGCGGAGGACACAGTAACTATCACTGGGTTGAAGTGAGAAAAATAGTAGAAAAGATGGAGCGAAGTATGGAAATGCAAGTCGTTCGACGAGGAGATCGAGGATGATAGATCAACAAGGAAGATGGATCAAGGACAACTCAGCAAGTGGAAAAAGCCACCATTGGATGATTTGGAGCACTGCACGAGAAGGAAGGAAAGAAAGGCTGGCGAAGCTCGGAAAAAGTGAGTCAAGTTGACCTAGGGTTTTAGACACCTAGGGTTTTGGTATCTAGGGTTTTGGCACCTAGGTTTTGGCCTAGGGCTGTCAGTGAAGTATTGTAATGTATAAATAAAGGTCAAGAGGACCTGGGTCGAGTAGGTAGGATATTGTTGTTGATCTAGCTCTATTGTTATGGTGAGATATTATTGTATTGAGAGAGAGAAGTGCATGGGGAGAGATCCTTTTGGTATTGTAAGATCTTCAGCTGTGTGCAAAGGTCAAGTCCTGCAGCTGGGTGCACAGGAAGGGGAGAGAAAGAGAGAGAAGAAAGAAGATCTGCTAGTTGAGAGCGCATACAAGAACTGTATGCTTTATCTTAATAAATCATAAGCACAGTTATGTGGACATGTCCCTAGAGAGAGGGTGAACCACGTACATCTTGTGTTGTGTGTGTGATTGATTCTTTGATCCCTGTCACTGTTATATTGTTATTTGCATTGTTGTATTAGATCAAATCTATAACTGTGCAGGGTAGATCTAACTTGATAAGTGATAGATGCATGTTGTGTTGCTGTTGTACTAGACCCACTTGATATTCCCCTGGTTGTAGACATCTATGTCCTGCAACCCCCTCATAGATGCTTCGGGTGAGACTGCATCTGCTTTGTAGGTGTTTTCGAAAGGGCCAGTAGCTAGGGCTTGTTGGTGCGCTCTTGGAGTTGAACCTTGGGTCTGCCCCTGTGCCAACAAGAACCTCCAAAGCCCAAAGGCCCAGAGTAGATCTATATCGTAGATCAGTGGAGTTCTATGAGTCGTTGAATCCCCGAGTTGTCCAGAATTTCGGCCCTCCGGGACCATACAATGTTGGAGAGGGTGAAATTGTCGAAGCCCTAAACTCTGAAATTACTTCCCGCCATAGATTTCAACGGGTTTCGTAGACCGTTGATCATTTTTTTAGTTCGACACTTCGCTAATTCGACGTTCGGGAGGAACATGATGTAAATTCCTTGAGACTCCTAAAGCACGGGAGCTCTGAAGTCCCGAATTCTTCGAAGACTTGGGTTTTAGCCTAAGGTTTTGGCCCACGGTCCCTTGTAGGACTTTGTTGGTGCCTTAGGACTCCCACAATTTGGATTTTACTCATGGGAAGAGGGAAAAATGACCTGTGAAATTGGTTTTGAGGGCTCAACAGGAGCCCAAGAGCTAATTCGGCTCCACAGTTTGAATGATCCTAGATCGGGAGGTCCCACGGACCCTAGGGAGTGGGTGGGGGTTTGCACCAAACATTCTAGAGAATGAATCTTCTAGAAAATCTATTTATTATATCTAACTACCATAGTGGGCCTTATTTAATAATATAGTGGACTTAGTACTTCTTACATTGAATGGCCTCTACTAATAATACATAACCACATTCCCATTGGGTACCTCCATAGGTATCCCATATTACCTCCCTAGGTATACTACATTCCATCCCCCCTCACATGTTCCATCTTTGAAACACATGAAGAAACCATACAATATGATCGGCTAAGCAATGTAGCCAACTAGTACCAAGTATGGCCATCCATCCATCCTAATGGAAGACGAACATGATGTCTAATTGTTGCCTTGTCACCCTGATCTTGCTTTGCATTGTATCGATGCTTCCATGGGATTGGTTCTCTAGCCTGATGTCTTCTTGTAGTATTAGTAGGCCTCCATGCACCTCTAGATTGGTTTCCTTTCTGGTTCCTTGTTGCTGCATAAATGTTTTGATGCACATGCCCTTGCCTTGATGACTATTTTTTCTCTATATGATGTGGATGGCGATATACAACAATTGTAGGAATCGATCCTTTTTTCTTCAATTCTGCCACCTAGTGTCCCTTTGAGTCAATTATCCCCTCAGATTCTGTAGTGTGTCCTTCCCATGGCTTTACTTCATCTTCTTCTGTAGATTCTTCCTTTGATTCAACTTCGAACTCTACAATAACTTTGTTGCTTTCCACTGTGGGCCCTTCTGGCTTACTAAGAGACACAACCTGCAATGTGATTTTTTTTTTCTTGTACCAAAACTTCAAAAACTTCTTTTGAACATTAATATTAATGGTACCCATTGATTCTATCCAAGGATATCCTAAAACAATATCTAGATCACCCATATCTATAGCTTGAAAATCTGAATGCAACATGTATTTATCCATAGTGATCTTCAAATATTTAAAAAGTTAAACATTTTCATTGGCAACCTATATGCTTTGAATATTCTTTTCAGGAACTTGCAATCTATTAACCATCTAAACATTGATAAAATTTTGTTGGCAACTAGGGTTAATAGAAATAAGAACATTTTGTTTGTGAATAAAACCATGAACCTGTAATATAGATTTGCCACATGAAAATAAACCCTTGGTGTGTTATTTATCCTTAATATTGGCATGAGACCAATTTTCTAAAATTATTTTTTCAAGTGCTTCCTCAGAAGATGACATCCACTCAGAATAGTCAAATGATTTCCACCATATGAGAGCCTAATCTTTGAAACCCCGGTGTAGATGAGATTTCCACTTTTCTTCCATACTAACTTGTCGTACTGTATATATTCTTCAATACTAGGGCCATCATCTCTTCCTGTAAAATACATCATTTTTGGAATAAATTTTCAACAAAAACTAGGGTGTAAAAATAACTTATTGTGCAAACCGTGCAGCTTTTACCGGAAAAACCCTGAAAATTTGTCGAATTTAAAATGCTAATAACTTCACTTCCCAGACTCTGTTTCAGTCGATTGTTTTTTTGAAATTGAGTATTTTTCTGAGAGGAATTCAAATATCCAATTTGTTTTTCAAAATTCATCTTAGAAATTTTCAGATCTGAACCTGAAGTGTGCCGCCCTCTGTTTTCCCTAGAAAACAAATTTGCAAAAAGAGCCAAAAATTCTTCCCTTCTTTGGCCAAGGAAAGTGCTCTGATACCACTTGTTATATACCAAATATTTGAACACAAAAAAAACACCAATATTCAGAGAAAAATATATAAGAAACACACTTTTATTAGAAGAAAACTGTTGAGGTAGGGAAACACCATACAATCAATCCTATTATGGAAGGGATCCTCTCATGTTCACTTGCCTCTTCGAGGGGGATTCCTCCTATTGAGCTACCATTCCAATACAATACTTCTCTTCCTCTCCCATTACATTGCATGAACCCCTTTATATAGTGCAACAAACCACCTAAGAACATTCTAGAGGAGGAACCTTCTAGAAGAAAAAGTCCTCTTACATTTATTATATCTAACTAACTACCATAATGGGCCTTATTTAATACTATAGTGGACCTAATCCACCTTACATTGAATGGCTTCCACTATGGGCCCTCTAGGCCCCCCACTACCTCTCCATCTACCTAACATGCTACATGTAGATTGGTCTACAAGACCATGTGATTGTTTCCCATGCCATGTGGCATGGATGGATGTGTTTGATACCACTTCATGAAGAACATCTTAGTTAATACCTCCCTAGATAAGAGGGAGTGTTGATGTTTTGGTAGTTGCGGGAGGTATTAACCTCCACATGTAACCTATCACACAAAATAGAATATTCTGGAAGCAAGTGAACCATTAAATAGACATGTGGAAACCTAAGAAGACAAGTCGAACTAGAAGAATAAATAATATTAGAATATTATCCTCCAGAAATACAAGTCGGAACCACAGGAAAAAGATAAACAAAAAATATAATTACCAGAAAGTTAGGTCGGCTCAGCTAGAAAAGTCATTGGACATATTAATATAAATAGAGGACTTTTTAGCTCATTTGGATACCGAGTCAGAGTGAAATCTTGTGGAGAGATGCAGTTACAGCTGCAACTGCAGCTGTAAGGAGGAATAAGGGAATATGGTCATATATTGGTCTTGGTCTCTCTCTAGCGCTATCAAGTGATTCTCTTGGTGAAACTCTTGGTGATATTCTTGCTAAGTATGGTGCAAGGTTGAGAGAGTAGTTCAGCTGCAATTGCTACAGTTGTGTATGGAACTTATTTTGTGGATATGGAGACTCTTTCTCTTGTGCGCTACCATTGGAGAAGGAGCACTCTACTTGTCTTGAGTTGTTGTTGCAGTTATAAGATAGGGTTTATTTGTTGGTTTTGGAGTAGGTTTGTCGGAATTATTGTAAGTAAAGGTTAGTGTGCTCAGGGGTGGAATATATGAATGCCTATGGTTGGGTGACAATGATGTGACATTGTCTATGGTTAAACAAGCATACCAAAATTTCAACAATGATCACATCAACAATGTCATAAATAGAGGGAAGATGGAAATTATCCTTCGTGAAGGTGGCATTGATGTCATAGAAATAAATGCACACATAAATGAAACTAGTCTTCTTAAAGGTAGGGATGGTGTCAAATACCCACACATGGTAATCAATGACATAGATAAATCTCGCGTTGAGGTTATTACAAATTGTGGCTTTCATGAGCTTGAAAGTATTCGGGTTCATACGACGTTGTTTTATTACAAATAGGCTTGGTGTTGGGGGAGGAAACAATTTTGTGGAAAACCAAAAAAAAGATCCATTCCATCCATGTCCTTTTATCCCTAGGAAAGCATGTCTACATAATCTTAAAGGAGGGTAGTGAAATATTTAATTTCCAATTCAAAAAGGGTGGTGCAAAACTCAAAAAAGTAAGGGGCTTTGGGTGTCCTAATAATGATGTTAATGGAGTCATGCACTAGCACAGTGTCACCTTGTTTGAAATAGAGAGGGGAAGGCAAGAGATCCTTGCAACAATATACATGATGTATGCCACTAGTGAGGGGGAGGAAAGGGTTCACATCTTCGAGGGAGCAAGGGAAACTAAACCCCAACTTATGATAACAGATAGAGAGTTATGCCTCATGGGTAGAGAGAAACTCGAGATTATTTTCATTATTCTCAAAATAATAGATTGGTAGGGAAAAAAACATAGGAATTTCATATCATGGGTTTATATTAGGAAATGAATTCATGTGGTACTAACCAATACCATAGGGGAATGTTGTTAAAATTTTGTGCATCCTTCAAATTTTTCAAGATTCC
>ML827677.1:61240-87872 GCA_009831015.1 Picea engelmannii | reverse complement strand
GGAGTCATATCCACCAATATCTTATGAGGACTCTTGTTTTTCACCTACATTGTCGTGTTACATGTTTCTTCCAAAAGAAACATATGCAACTCTTGGTCATGTATCATAGCCCTGGCAGAACTGATGATGGACCAATTATTTCTCTATGCAACCCCATTTTGTTGAGGGTTGTATGATATTTCCATCTCCCTCTTGATCCCTTCCTCCTTGCATAAATCCTTGAATTCATTGGAGGTTTACTCTCCCCCATTATCCAACCTCAAGACCTTGATATTATTCTTTATCAGGTTCTTCACGTCAACTCTAAACTCCTAAAATGAACTAAATACATCATGCTTTCTGTTCCTAAATAAGATCCAAGTTTTCCTGGAAAATTCAGCAATGAATTTCACACAGCGTGATGATCCCTACATTGATGCTACTATAATCGACCCACTCACATCTTAATGTATAATATCCAAGATCCCCTTGGACCTACTCTTTTTTCTTGGAAAATAATCCTTAGCATTCTTGCTAAGTGCACACCCTTTTCACACTCCTTGCTACTCAATATTGAACTCTGGAAGACTTGTAACAAACCCCCTCATAATTGAAAATTCCTTGTAGTGTAATTATCCCAACTTCTTTCTCCATAGCTCACATAGGATCTCACTATCATGTACCAAATCCTGAATAGGCTTTCCCTACAACCTGTATAAAGTTCCCTCTCTAACCCCAACAACCATTGTTGTGGCTAATATAGATTTCTATGGACATATGAGTACTTTCCCTCTCTGAAAAGTAACATAAAAAAACATGTCCTCCATAGTTGAGACTAAGAGAAAATTCTTCTTTAGTCCTGGTATGTAAAGCAAGTCCTGGGCACCCAAAAAACCACCTGACTCAATATGGAACTTAATTTTTCCCTCTCCCTTCAATGCATTCTTGGAATCATCACCAAGCTACACATGAACATATGAGTCCCTCTCCATAAGGATGCTAAATAGATCTTATTCTTCTGTCATATTATGAGATGTATCATTGTTTAAGAACCACGCTGTCATGGTAGTTGTGTTGGTAGAAAGGAAAGAAACTAGTGGGCAATCCTTCTTAAAATTTATTGCAAACTCATCTAGTTGTGTCTCTGTTGATGTTGTGTTCTGCATCTTTCATTTTCCCTTCTTCTTCTACAAACATTGAGATGCATAATTTCCATTCTTATGACATGAGAAGCACTTGATTTTACTCAAGTTATTCTTCTTCCTTGGCTTCAATGATCCTCCATCATTTTTACCCTTCTTGCTAGAACTCTTTCCTTTTCCCTTCTTTGTCTTACTGAAAAGAGATAAGTTATCATAATTTCTTCCCTGTTTGCTTCTCTTACACTCCTCTCGAGTCTCTTCCTAGATGCAATCATCCCAAAACCTCTTCCAATTGAGAGATGTCCCTGAGCGTAGAATCCCTTGACAAATGGTTCCCATGACCTAGGAAGACCATTCAATGTCACATTCATGAGCTCTATCTCCTTCGTTTTCTCCCCTATGGATGCAATTTGATCACATACCTAAGTGATCCTCATGAAATAGTTGATACCATTGTCAGATATAGAAATATGCATAGATCTAAGTTTATTTCTTAAGACCATCTTCCTATTCATTTTAGTGCTCTAGAATAAACCTACCAAGGAATCAAACATCTCTTTGGTCATATTCTTCTTAGATAAGTGAGGAATTAGATTATCCTTCACGAAATCCAAGATAACCCTCTCAAATTTGATCTCCTTCTTCTCGTGAGCTTCCAAATCTATCGGATTTGTTGGTGGAATGAGTATCGTTTCCAAAAACTCCTAAAGATCACTCTCCTTCAATGCCAAAGTTACTCTTGATTTCCAAGATAGGAAAGTGGATGCTCCATCCAATCTATATTCAACTATTGGACTTGTTGATCCCATACCTTAGACCCAATAAACTTCCTTGGAAATAACCTACTGTTGAAACTACCCTTGTACTGACCTATATGACCCTTATACACATGTCACCACTGAAACCTGCACATGTACGTGAATTTCCTTACTGAAAATTATGTATGTACATGTTGAGACGTCCTAAATCCCTTTAACTCAACAACAGGAACCAAACCCGCCACCGAGGCCCAATTAGAATCTATAACATTTGATAGTGGAATGGTTCTCTAGATCTTGCGATCCGGTCAATTAATCGATGGGATTTATGTTTTCTTGTGAAGGTTTCTCCTTCTGTTCGGACGTTCTCTTTTATGTATATTCTCTTATAGGTGGGACTGCTACAAGAAAAAAGATGGTATAAACCAACTAGGTGATAAAGTGGGAACAAACTTAACTACTGGAGAAGAGGTTGAGCTTGGGATAACCCTTTCACTCTAGCATGCAGACAATGATCGTCTACCACAGGCCTAGTACTAATACATTAACCGTGCAGGTATTCAATTACTGACCGAGACACTATTTATCAGAATAAAACATGCATGCAATAAATGATGGCAAGTAAAATAATTTACTTAACTCTAATCATCAATCACATAATAACACAACAATTTATCTTCATCATTAAATAAAAGAACTCTAAAACATTGAATCAGATAACTTATCAACAGATTTAGTATCTCTTACTCGTTACAACATCCATTCATGAAACGAAATAAGAAATAATTCTTCTCCACATCCAATCATACACGCTTTTGATGAAAAAAACACAACTTGTCTCAAGTCCTAAACATGACTTCTCAATTAAAGGAAGATCTGAAATAGTTCTTTACAAAATCAAAAAATGAGAGTATTTGCAACAACCATCGACCTTTTCTAATAGGTCAATCCTCCTATTTGTAACATAATATTAGCTAAAAATAACTATTAAAGTGAAAATAAGTAAAACAAAACTCGCCACATGGCGCTTTCTTCTATCATTTTTCTAAGAGTCATCTCAAGATATCACTTAAGTGGGTGACTCTTCTCATACTCTGACCACTTGATGAATATATCCTCACAGGTGTTTGCATACAGGAATCTATGTTGTAGGACTCTTTCAATTCTCTCCTTAGGTACAATATGGATATGTGGTGTCCTGGTAATATTTCACCAAGTGGCGCAAATGTTCCAATACTTTCAAAGCAGCAGCCAACTCCTCTTCATCCCTTTTTTCTCTGTCCAGGGTAGCATCTGTGATTTCCATCCCTGCAATGATAAGTTCGGATGTTTTGGCATGCTCTATGTTGATTATATTTTCCTCCATGGTGACAAGGATGGAGCGATCTAGAGTGATCCTCCTTTTCTTGGTGGTCCTCGGGAATTTGAGTACCGATTGAAATTGAGGCATCGGGGGTAGGCTCGGTACTTACTTGATTATCTATTGTTGAGACGTCGATCTCTTGTTGTGGTGCTTCTCCCTTTTGTTCAACCGTCTCTAGCTCATCCTTTGGACTATCGAATTGGGTCTCTGGTGCATTAGGCAGCTCAGTGTCTATGACACTCTCGATTTCCTGTTCATTCTATGGAAGACCTTGAATTTGAGCGTCGGGAGATGGGGAAGATGTCTTCTCTGGCTTATTTTCCTCTACGATCTGTATGGGGGTCACCAAGGATACCTCTGGACTCTCTTCATCCTCATAGATGTTTATCAATTCTCTTATGGGGTTTGGCGCACTTTCTCTCCCTCATGTTTCGACTGTCTCTGGCTGATTCGAAACACCTATTCGTGATCCGGTCGATGGCGTTGTGAATTCAGGGTTGTCTGACCCAACAAGTTCATCAATGTCTATTAATTCAGGGCTGCTTGGGCCCGTCTGGCTTACATCTAGGTTATTGGCAGGAGACCCTATCATTCCTGTGAGGTCTCGGTTGTCCTGCAGTAAATCATTTGTCTATTGCGCCTATTCTATCATGAGAAAACCCCTCTACCGCACATCCTGAGTCATAGGGAAACCTTTGTCTTGCATCGGGGCTACCAGGGGGGATTCTGCTGCTTCTTCCACTATCATGGCTTCCCTGGCCCTGATGGCCTCTTGAGACGATTGTTCTAAGGTTGTTGCATGTTCATCCAGGATCATGGCTCTGAACCTGGTCATTTTGGGTTCGACCATCCTTGCCACCACCTCGTCCCAATATTGGTCATTTTCTATGAAGACTTCATCCTCGAATTTGTCATGGGTGTATGGCTAGCAGGAAAAAACTTGAGAGGCGTGTTTCAAGACTAGACCCTTGGGGTCATGCTTGTGGAATCAACTGGTCTAGAATGTAAACTCCAATTGGCTCATCCCTTCTTGCTTGGCTTGAGTGGTGCCCTTCACCAAGTAGAAGCCTACATGGAATCCATAAGGTATAAACGCACGCTTTTTATCCTTGACCAGAGTGGCGTTACAGCCTTGTAGAATGGTCTGGTAGCATATCTCTCCCACTACAAGCTAGTCAGGGACATGCGCTGGCAGGAGATGAGGTGCTCTGGTGGCCTCGAACACCTTGATGTAGGTATCACGCTCATACAGGTACCAATGGCCGACCTTTGATATCATAATTTTGGCCGCATCCATTAGTCTCGGGCATTATTTCTTGAAAAGAATAAAATAAATACGTGCAATGAATTCATCGTAGATGACAGAGTAGGAATTTTTGTACCTGTTTTCCCATAATATGTTGAAATATACATGGATCGGGAGTTCTGTGATGTGCCAGCTCAGGTTCATGCCTGCGAAAATGTTTCTGGAACACATGACATCAAGTAAATATGAAGCCATGTAGAAAGATAGTGTCTATACTTCCTTCGATGTCTGATCCTGTTGTATGCAGATGCTCAGCTACTTCGAAATGATGGCTCCCCAGTTGAATCCACTCCCGGAAATGGCCATTGTGTAAGCTAGAGGCATTCATGCCTCTGAAAATATGGAGCAGTCTTTCTCCCCATACAATCGGTAGATTAGATCCATCAGGTAGATGTATGGATCCCTTATGTTGGTAGTCTGGTACCAGACGGTGATCCGGTTGGTGTATTTCTTATCTTCCCTCCACCATGAGGCCATCACCCAGCTGGTGTCATGGCCCTCGTATAATGTTACGATGAAATCAGTGTTTATTCACTCCTCTGGGTCTCTAAGATTGTAATACTTATGGACCTCCACCGGAAGGAACACTCCGACACACCCACCATTGTCGTCATTGATCAAACATTTTTGTGTGTCTGTGTGGTCAATGAGCCACTTCAGGAGTTCGACACAGAGAAAAAAAGGGGTTCTACTAGCCACCATATGCAATTATGACTGTCGGATGTTCGGGAACACTTCGTCGTCGAGTGCTCTGACATCAGGATCACTGTGTGGGATGTATTCTAGGTATTCCTCCCAGCTGATTTTCTTAAAGAGTTCTCCCCAATGCGAGAGTGTCATCTTGGAACATGTTCTTGCCTGTGTATCTCCAAAGGTCGGAGGCTGAATGAAATATTTCTTTGTCGATGTTTTGATGACCGTCTCCAATCTTTGCGTGAATTCTAATTGTCTTACAACCCCTAGAGAGGAGCCTTCACCTAATTCTGGTTCTTTCAACTTCAGCGCCCTCAGTGATCATCTAGTGGTTGGGTTTCTTAGAGGCATTGTTTTCTAGAACCGAAATAAATATTTAGAGACTATGTATAGAGTGACACTAGATAATAAATATATATGAAGGGTAAACATGTAAAATCACAGACTTGGTACATACCTGTAAAGCTTGCTAAACCTGGTTATTTGATACTCACGGTATCTCTGCAGCTCTTGAATTTCTCATCTCGTTTCTCAAAATTATCTAAATTTCTTAGTGCCCAAAATGATTTGACTTACCATGGCTCGAGATGATTTAAACCAGCAAAGAACTTACCGTGTCGCATCAACCATTGAATTCGGGTGATGAGTGCAATTTAAAACAAATATGTCGTTGAATATATGTAACTTAAATTCATCATGGGTTGACTGCGGAGGCACGGGGTGATGGGGTCTATCAGTGATTTAAAATGGTCATGTTTATTGGCACACGAGGTAGAAACTAATGTGGGATTTGGTATTAATTAGTCCCTTAAATATTATGAATCTAATCGTATCTAGCGCTAAAATGTCCGATCGTGTCACTTTATCAGTGGGTGGATCGGGGATCGAGGATGCACCATGAACGTTTTTGTCAATGTCCCTCGCAAAATCTCTGACACCGATCAATATCATCGTACAACGCTGACGTGGAAAAACTTACTCAAAGGTGTGACTTGGACCTAGGGAATCAAGAATGACTCAGGGTAAAACTAGACCGTATAGTTTCTCCAATCTGGCCAAGACACGTGTCATTGAAGACAGGTTTCTTAATCAGTGTGTATTGATCGGAGTCGAGGTTTTTCATTAAGTCATTTGGTTTAAAACATACCTTAAATTGTCGATGCCAAAAATTATCTGGGATCGACGATCAGCAATACCCATCACATGTTTCTCTACAGATTAGCTTCCTCGAAAAAGTATCGATGTTGAAGTGCATCGGGGATCGACGATCGGGGAAATTATTTAGCATGGTCACAAAGTCTGTCGCGATCCTCTTAGGTATTTCCTGATTCCGATAGGCGCATCGGGTATCAGCTATAGGGGATATCTTTTCCTTCTTGATTAACAACTATTTCGCTCATTTTTTACCGATGTCGAAGAGGATTTGGCTATTGACGATATTTTTTTATAAAACATTTGCACAAACAAAATTTTTTTTTACCGATGTCTATGAATATTGGTGCTCGACGACCGAGATTTCCTGAGTGGTTTTTTACCATTTTGAATTCCTACCGATGTCAAATCTAAGTGTGTCGGGAGAAGTGTTTTGGCCTTTTTCTTCTTTCTTCAAGTGTTAAGGCTTTTTCAAGTCATGGGGTTTCAAAGGTTCGAAAATAGTCTGAAACGTTGATGAGAGTCATGATAATAAGAAAAAGGAAAAACATTTTCACAGAAAATGAAATTGAACCAGACAGTGAAAAGATCAAGTGGTACCCAAAAAGTAGAAAATTGACATAGGATTTCTAGGGTGTGTTGAGTGCTCAACAAATGGTGACTTATTGGGCGAAAGAAAAATATATGTTCCTTCCTTGGGCTCGGCTGATGAAAAAGATGGTTAAGAACTTAACTGGTTTCATCAAAGCTTCTTTTACCTTTGCATTTGGAATCTCCCTGGTTGATGCATCTGGGCCTGCCTGTGGGGTTTTTTTAACCTTTTATTCTGCCTTCTTTTCTTGTAACACTGACTTATGCCCCCGTTGAAAATATTTTAGTAAAGCATTCACTGGCACTAGGCATTTTAGTTACCCTTATTCATTTTCTACGGTGTTGCTTCGCTGCCAGTGAGCATCCATAGCCTCAACGGAGTCACTCCAACGTCACAGACCTTTCTCCGCTGCCAGTGAGCATCCATAGCCTCGGCGGAGATATCTGCATACCCTCTCCTACTATGCGCTCATTTGATATAGTTGATTTTTATTTTGGCAGAATGCCCTGAGCGAGTGGGAGAGGAGGACGTCTATTATTTGCAAAAAATGAGACTGTTAAGGTGAAATTTTTCTAGCTCTGTCTCTGAGGTACATGTATTCCTTTCCAACTTACCATCTTTGCCTCAAGGTTTTACCAGACTACCAAGCAAACACTTCTACATTACTCCAAAGTTGTTCATCTGTGCAGGTTAGATAGAAAACCCATCGAAACAACCGCAGGTTCCCCAACGTTTCTTGTGTTGTATGTGGATGATGATTTGGGAACAGAGTTCACCATGTCACATGATTAGAGGTCAACCATTTTTTTTCTAAACATAATATTCAAAAGAGCAGAAGTACTATAGGAAAAGATGAAACAAAAAAAATGTGTTTCAATCGAAATAAACATCGTAAAAACATAAACACATTTTTTTTTTCTTTTTAAATGAAAGTATTGTTTTAGGTCTTGGCCATTCACCGGGATGGCATCAGGTTCCCCCCTCATATTCTACAGTCGATAGGTTCCTACCCCAATCTTCTCGGCCACCTGGAAAGGTATGAGCCATAGATTCTGAAACTTAGAATGTTTTCCTTTAGGCTCATTTTCTCTATCCCACTTCAGGACTAAGTCTCCTACCTCAAAAATTTTCTCTTTAGCCTTATGCTTATAAAACCATATTTTAACTATATGCTGGTGAGATATGAACTTTGATTTATCTTTCACCCATTCTTCTTCTAGCATGAGCAAGGTGCCAATTCTTTGTTGTATGACTGACGAGGGATGCTCTCTGGAATACTGAGCAAGTGGAAGAGATGGAAGATATAGCTCGTTCGGGATAATGGATTCTTGTCCGTATACTAGAAAATATGGGGAATTCCCTATAGCTTCCTTGGGTTTAAATCTATCTACCCATAAATCATTATGGAGTAGATTTCCAATTCCTCTGAATGTCTACAACCGTTTTTTTCAATATCCTCACTAGGTTCTTATTAGTTGATTATGCCACTTTGTTTCCCTATGGATAATAATTTGTAGAGTATCTAATTATGATCCCTTTGTCTAGAGAAAACTCTGTTAATAGGGTGGAAGAAAAGTAAGATGCATTATCAAAAAAAAGGACAGAAGGGACACCGAACCTTGTGATTAGTTTTTTTCTATGAATTGTATTACCACCTTCTCGTTTACATGAGTCAGAGGGATGGCTTCTTCCCATTTCATGAAATAATCAGTGGCAGTAAGTATGTACTTATGTTGTTTTGAAGAACTTGGTGTAATTTATCCTATGATATCTAACCCCCATTGCTCAAAAGGCCTAGAAACGGCCACCGTTTAGAGTGGGACAACTGCTCTCTTCTCTCTCCTAACTCTTATTTGACAAGTTTTACAATTTCTAGCGTATGTGTGAGCGTCTTTGAACAAAGTGGGCCAATAATAGCCATCCCTCGGTATCTTATGAGTTGCGGTGTTTCCTGCAAAATGTCCACCGACAGGGCCATCATGGAGATCCTTCAGAACTTTGTCTGCATATTCACATTCGAGACATATTAAAAGTACCCCATCATAATTAACACGGAAGAGCACTGACTTTATGAGGCAATATTGTGCGGATTTTAATATGAGGGATCTCCTTTCCCTAGCATTTAGGTTTTATGGGCACATCCAATGATGCAGGAGATAAGTCAATTTATCATACCAAGACTCTTGCCCTGGGGAAATGTATGAAGCTTCACCACACCATAATTCCATTTCATTCTCCCATCCAGGGTATTCATTTACTTGGTCCTGAGCTCCAGATTCCATTTTGCATAACCCTTATCCCTTAACCAATTTAGTAGGTTTTATATCTAGGTCAAATTCTTGGAATACTTCCATCCAGTTTCCTCTTCTTTCCCCCATCTCCTGTTGAGTAAATAAGTATCAGATTGCAGGGTGAGGCACAATGACTTTGGTATGGTTCTTGAGGATGTAAGATTTGAAATGTTTTACTTCCTTGTAAACCGCATAAGACTGCTTGTTTATAGTAGGATAATTTAGTTCGGAACCTTGGATATTAGTTCTCATGAATGACACCAGGGCCTCATTGTTTCCATCATCCTTCTGATTTAATACTGCGGCTAACGATTGGTCGGAGGCAAAAGTATAGAGGAAGAAATATTTGTTGAAATTAGGGCTTTGCAACACTCGGGCTTGAGATATTTCATTTTTAATATTGTTGAAATACTTCTTTCATTCAGCATCCCATTTAAACTCAGCATCTTTATGAATCATTTTTTGTAGGGGTTTGAAAGTTTCCACAAAATCAGGGGTGAATTTCCTTGCAAAGTTGATTTTCCCAAAAAATGATTACATAGCCTTTTTGTTGTGACGTAAAGGAAGCTGAGTTATAGCCTTAATTATTTATGTATCTATGTGAATGTCTACTTGAGATATAATGTGGACTAACAACTTACCTTCTTTGACACCGAAAATAATTTTCTTAGGGTTTAAGGATATATCGTATTTCCTACACCTTTCAAAAATCTGGGTTAAATATTGGATATGATCTTCTCTATTCTTTGAATACACAGTCATGTAATCCAAGTATACTACTACACACTTGTTTATTAGTCCCCGAAATGCTACGTCCATGGCCCTTTGGAAGATTTCCCTTGCATTGATTAACCTAAAGGGAATGCGTTTATAACCGAAGGTTCCCCACTTGGTTTGGAAGTTAGTTTTCAAGTGGTCTTCTTCTGAAACTAGGACCTGGTTATAACCTGAGAAACTGTCCAGTAAGGAGAAAATATCAGAGCCAGATACAGTCTCCAGGAGCTTCTCCATTGGTGGGACTAGGTAGTTGTCCTTTTCTGAAGCTCTGTTGAGATTTATGAAATATACACATAGGTGGATTTCCTTAGTCATTTTCCTTACAGGAACCAAGTTTTCTACCAAGGCAGAGTGTCTAACCTGAAAGATAATTTTGGCATCTAATAGTTTCCTTAACTCCTGACACATGAGGGGTTCCAAGGATGGGTGGTATTTTCGGAGCTTCTGTTGGAAGGGTTTTACTTCAGGCTTTAAATGGATAGTGTGTTGAATGAGACAGGTATCATAAGTTTTTAGATCTCGGTAGGACCATGCAAAGATGTCTTGATATTATCTGAAAATTTTGAGACATGCCTTCCTTTCCTCTTTAGATATTGTCTTGGGCACCGATGGTTTGTAGAATAGCCCCATAGTGAAGCGGGAGGCTTCATAATCTTCTAGAGGTGATAGCCTTGAAGCAGCGGTGGCCAGAGAATCAACAAGAATGTTATTTTATCTGGGGATCATTGTAATGTTGAAAGCTTCGAAATGATTTATTAGCCTGTGCACTTCCTCTTGGTAATTCTTCAGGTGTGGGGAGTTGCAATGTATAGTATTCCTTTCTTGTATAATGATAATTTCAAAATCTCCTAAATTTTTTAATTCTTTAGCATTCAAGTCCGTGTCTTTCTTTATCCCTTGTACCAAAGCTTCATATTCGACGGTATTTTTTGTGAATTCGAACTCTAATCTAACGGACAGGAAATGTCGTTTACCTTTTGGATCAATGAGGATGAAACCTGCCCCAGACCCTTCTTGAAACTTAGAGCCATCAAAGTATAAGGTCCAAACTAGTGGGAAAAACCTATCATCTTCCTCTTTCTTATCACTTCCCTCTTCCTTTCCTATTTGTTTTGTGATTTCCAACGCAGGTTCTTGACAGAAGAGGGTTTCCTCCACCGTCGTTGGCAGTTTCTCCTAAAAAATCATTTTGGAATTTTGGGTAAGGGGGACATCAAAAGAGAGGGGGGAGAAATTCCTGAAATTGGAGTCATAGGAATAATTGTCTAGCACAGGGAATTCAGTCGATGAGGGTTCGTTTAGGGTTTCTAATTCAGTGACCATGTGTTTTAGATATCTTTCCCTATCGATCCTAATCATGTTTGTGTTCCCTTTTAATGCCAGCCAAAGGCGAGCCCAATCTGTACTAAAGTATCTGTTTAACTTCTCAGACCAATCTCTACTCAATATCAATCCATAAGATTTTGGGATATCTACTACAATGATATCAATTACTTGCACAAATTTAGGGTGTGTCGCTATTCTGATCATAACATATTTGAGTTCTCCCGTGACCTTCACCTGGGTTCTATCTAACTGTATCACATTTTTATCACTTTTGAGAGGTATTACGTTTAATTTTTTTCAAATAGACAAAGGCATAATATTATAAGATGCTCCTGAGTCGACCAAACAGTTATGGAGGTTTCTATTGAATTCCTCAAACGTTAAAAGGAACGGTGGGACAAAAGGTTTTACCTTCATATCTTCAGAGCAGGCATTCACAGTTGGTTTATTCCTTGGGTCTTTGGTAGTTAGAATTCCCCCTTGGTCAGTGCTCATCGTGGGATTTTCTACTGACTTCAAATGTTGTAACAAAAAGTCTTTTTGCTGAGGGATTCTACATATGTCCATAACTGATATATTAGCCTTCAAATTCTTCAAATCTTCTACTATGTTGTAATCTAGCTTGGGTGATTCTCATGTATGGATGTTTATAGGATTTCTTCGGGGAGAAAAAGGTTCTTTCGGGTGATCGAGAGCTGGTTTCCCTCCTGAAATTTGGGTCATAGTAAGGTTGTTTCAGGCAGGTTGACCCCTACTTTGTGTTTTCACAGCCAAGACTTCTGTGGGTGGTTCTTGAACCTCAAATAGGTCATCGAAAGGCATAGGAAAGTCAGAATCCCATATCAACATGGTTGTTTCTTATGGTGGAGAAATTTCTTCCTAATCGGCAATATTCATACTTGAGCATATTGATTGTTCGGTCAGGGAGAGTTCATCTAGACACTGGTTGGCCATCAAATTCATGGCATGCACCCATTGAGGGAAATCTATTTGAGAGTGATTCTCTTGATGGTAGGTACAGAAAGAGTTAGATGTTGCATTCCCCAGATCGATGTCTAAGTTGGCTTGGAGGGGGTTCAATTGCTTTGAAACGTGGGTTCCTTTTAAAGAAAGTCTTATAGGGCCTCTGGCCTTGGTTTCCCTCCCCTGCACTTCTCTTCATGTCTATGATTTTGTTTGATAGTTTTGTTACCATGCATTTTAGGTCCTCTATGTCCCCACTTCCTTTTTCAGGAGATTTTTGTTTGTTTCCTTGGGGTCTAGTCAACAGGAGTTCTAACCTGGGAGGGGCTTGAACTTATTTCTTAACTAACGAGACCTTGCCTTCTTTGCATCCTTTCATTTGGAACTCTATCATTTTTCATTCTTCAAAATTCTCATCCAGGGTTGGTTTGGCAGCCCTTTTTACAAACATGGAAATAGAAGTTGGGAGAGCATTAGCGTAAACTTCAATTTGCAATTCCTGAGTAGGTTTAGCTTTGGGCTAGAATTTGTTTAATATGGTGGTAAATCTTTGATTGAAGTCTTTAACCCTTTCCTTTTAACTCATGGTGGCGGCGAACAACTCAGTCATCAAAGCTCCTGTAGTAGTTTCTTTTGCAAATTTATCTAGAAAATCCTTTTGAGACTTCATCCAACTAGTTATGGATCCTACAGGTAAGTTAAAACACCACGTGGAATTCGAATTCTTGAAAGTGTAGAGGAACAGCCTGCAAAATATGTCTTCATTTTGGAAATTCATCAGTCTGATAGCTTGTATGAATTTCTTGATGTGGTCTTCAGGGAATCCTGAAGTTTCAGGGTCAAATTTAGGGAGTAACTTCTCTGGATGTTGAGGAAGGTTATGTACTCGTCCATGGATGGCCAAAGCATCTTTGGCCAACCAAGTTTGATTATTCTGAGGTGGCTTACCCCTTTCTTCATCATGGTCATGATTATCTTCCATGTCTTCAGATCTTGAGTTAAACCCTTCTTATTCCAAAAAATCGACGGGCTCGGAGAAGCTATCGACTGGTGTTTCAGGGATTAGATTAAGAGGATGTTCGATTTTAGTGAGAGAAATTTTTTTCAAGTATTCTATTGTGTGCACAAAAACATGGTCGGCGACTGTTGGCGGCCATTTTTCATTTTTATCTTTTCCTTATAAGCTGCCTACACAAGGGTTTTGAACCCTAAGTACTTGTCGTAATTCTTGAAAACAAAACGACACTATTCTCTTGCACTATTTGCACGCCTGCCTTTCGTTTTCATTTTCATGACTGCAAGCGTAAAAATATTGAGTTGGAATTCATGTCGATCGCATTAAATTCATCCTTTGATTGTTATGAATACCCTTGTTGGTGTGTTCATTTCACCGTTAATGGTCATACATGTGTCAAAACACCAAACCTTTATTCACATTCTATTTTTGTTTGGCATGGTTTCAATTTCTAAATTCATGATGCAATGATTTTTGGTGTCTTTGATAAATCCTTGGTCCAATGGTTTCATACAACACATACATTTTATGATCAAATCCTTGGTGCTATATTCCAAATGTTGTTTTGTTTTAAATCATACAAATGTTATTTTATGATCAAATAGTTGGATCGACTTGTCATGGTTTTCAATGGTTATTTGTTTGGAATGTCGTTTACATTGTTTTTGACATACACAAATAGTGATTTGAATCACCAAAGCACCGTCGATTATACATGTCGAAATGACTATTTTACATGGTTTTATTTCACTCCACCACCCGCGCACGTATAGGCATTAATGTATGCCTTGTATCTCAGGCTACCTCTGTTTGTTTTGGGGAAACCTGTGAGCATTTGGTCCTGTGTCTACCTTGTCCAACCCCCTCACCATTTACCCCGACTGTGTGCTCTCTCCTATGGCCCCTGTAGTGCGCATAGAACCTAATGGTGTCGAAATGCTTCTTTTATTTGACAATGCTCATGAGGACTTGGAGCGTAATGGTTGGTTAATGTTCATCCAAAAATTCGAGGGTTTCAACCTCGTGGTCGCTCAACAGTTCACCCTGACATTCGATGGATGTAGGGCCAAGGTTGGAGACATTCAACTTGAATTGAATGAATAATTCCTCATTTCAGCCACGAGTTTACCAGCTAAAGGAAAGAGGTGGTTTAAGAATTCGAAGGTGGATGAAGTGTCGTGGTCGCTCCTGTTTACATCAAGGAAAATTGTCAATTGTGACAGAGGTATGCCAGTCACTGGCCTTAAGTCTCGATGGCATGATTTATTGGCCATTGTTAAGCAATTCGTGACTTGCGAAGGTCGTTATATTTGAGTGTTTCTTTACCATCTCTGGTTGCTTATGAATTTCATGGATTTCCCTGTGAATATGCCTCACTACCTCCTACGCAGTTTGTATAAATGTCTAAACGATTTAAGACAGAAAAGGATGATTCCAGCCTTTTCCATCATTGTTTGATCAAAATCGTTATTGTCCATCATTTGAGGCTGAATGGTGACTGTTGGCAAGCTTTCCTATCAAGGAATGGCTTTTCCACTCCTGAATATGTTCAAGTGGATAAGACCGTGGTCACTGAAACCCTTTTTGGGCCTGCCATGCCACCTCCTACCCTCCTACCCGCTGTCAAACCCTCGACCTACCCCAACGCTGACCTACCCGATGCCATGCCTAATTCATGTTCGAAGGACAATGTTAAGAAGCCTGCAAGAAAAAAGGGGAAGGGTAATACAGATGTCAACAGTAGGGGAAATAAAGTTGCATGATGGGTATCTAGGTGTGCTCGGAACAAGCCCAAACAAAACACATTCCAGAAGCCTATTGTTTTGAGCGAAGATTCAGACTCTGAGATTGAACTTTTTTTGACCGAAGAATACCCTTAATCTCATGGCCTCTGTTCTGTTGAACCCTATCACTATGTGTCCAACCTTCCACCATGTTTTAAGGATGACCCTAACTTCACCAAAATTAAGCTTGACAGTGGAACCCCTGGTAATTTAAAAGAACCCTCACCTGTAGTGACTCGGCCCGATCAACCACAGTGCACTCAGTGCAACTCTTGGCTGGAATGATACTACACAGATGTCCCTCTGTTGCAATCAAAAATTAAGTCCTTAGAGGACCGGGTGACTGTGTTTTCTAAGAAAAATGATAGGTTGCAAGCTTACGATAAGAAGCAAAAGACCACGGGTTCTATCGTGTTCAGAAATGTTGAGGCAGCTACTGCCTTTGTTAACTCAAAGTTATCCTGACCGAATCGTATCACTATAGCCAAGGTATGTTATTTCAAACTTTGATTTTTGAATGATTTGGTTTGAATTAGCTCTATTTTTTTTGAATTGATTCAAAAACGATTCTATTATTTTTGAATTGGCATAAAAGATTTCATTTTGAATTAGCATAGCCGATTGTGTTTGCGTTGATTTGTTTTCTAAATCTAATATAGTTCTATTTGGATTGAACCGATTTAACACGATTTTGTTGTCCTTTAATTAGCATAAACGATTGCATTTTTTTTTAATTAGTAACAAAAGAATTGTTTGATAGATCGCACATATTCCTGTTATCATTCGATTAATTCAATACGATTTCGTTTGTTTCGAATTGGCATGAAAGATTTGGTTTGTTTTACCAAGAATGATTTGCTTGTTTTGAATTGGTAATAAAGGCTCAATTTGATTGACCGCATACATTCTTGTTATCATTTGGATTCATTTAAAATGATTTTGTTTATAAATATGACCAGCTACAGAATCGTGAGATTCTGTAGCCAGTCATAAAATTTGGATTTTTGTTGATTTTACAATTAAAACGTTATCTAAAATTGTTTACTCTTGCCCATCTACAGGTACACACGAATTTCAATGGGAATTGGATCTGCTATGGCAGCTTAGAACATGCTTTTGTTACATAGTTTTGGTTTAAGTTGTTAGTCTTAGGCAGAAATAAGAATCTGGGAGATTGTTCCCATATTTTTTGTGAACAGTTTTGATACTTTCCACAAGGATGTTTTACCCTGTGGCCTTTATATACTTATTATTTTTTGTAAACAACCCATCACTGTTGGGAGAACAAAAACTATGGACTTATGATGATACAGACTCGAATATAAGTGGATCTGTTGTACGGCTTTAGCTTCAATTTATCTTACTTTTGTTCAAGTTTCTGTGTATTTTAATTTGTAATCAAATTATTGACTACTTTAGATATCAAGATTTGTTACACATTGATGTGTTATGATTTAAATTCCATCCATATTTGATGTATCTCATTTTACTCACAACAATTACCCTGTTTCAATTTAATGAGCAGAAGGTTTATCTTCATTGTTAAGTGAACAGTTATGTACAGATCTTCGCACTAGGATTTATCTAAATGTGATGATCTGTAAACTATAAGATTGTTGTTATTTTATGTCTTGTTTGTTCTGTCATTCGTATTCAAAGAGCATTGCTGCTTCCTGTTTACAAGAAGCTTGTGGAAAAATCTGGTGCAGATTTATCCCATCAAACAGTTAAATCGAGTGTTGTGAACAGGACAAACCGGAAGCGTTACTTCAGGTCAGTTTGTTATTTGCAATTTAATAGTTAAATAAATTTGAGAATTCTCAGTATTTTAGATAGATATATAGTACAAATTTTTATCTTAATTGCTTAGCTTAGTTATTTTTTATTTCACTTCTTTCACAGAAAAGTTATAAAAGTCCAAAAATAATAGCTTCGCTGTCATAAGATAATTTACGAATGATTTTTGCAAATTTAGATCAAAATTTGTATTCTATAAATATTGCACATATATAATTGAGATTTAGTTATGTTGATAGTTGAACATATAACAAGTAGAATGATTGTTTTGTAATATTAGTTAGTGAACTGTGTATATATTTTAGAATTGTATATAGTTTGTTGTAGTTAGTTTTTTTTCACTTAGATTAGTTTCTTTAGTTTAGTTTTTCTTTCACTTTCCTAGGACTTAGATCAACCAAAAAATTCGCTAAGCCCGTCGGAGTGGATCATTCCAAACGGCTTGGGTTATTTAGACAACCTCGGACCGGATCCACCCCTCCAGTTGACAAGCAATCAATTTCGCCCGTCAATAAATGGCGCTAGAAGGAGGGCTTGAAAATTATTAATGGCACGAGGAGGTCGTAAGACTCCTCCACCACCCAACTGCTCACCTATAGTGACAAGAAGTCATTCAAATGAAAACATCGTCCCTCAAACAGCAACCACATCAAACGATGATCTAAGGATCACAGTCGAACCAGTAACCCCAAATCCTACAGGTGGTGACGTACAAGAGATTGTTCGCCAATCTCTCTTAAGAACACATAGTCCCTTCGCCCGTTTAAGACAACCAAATCGACCTTTGGACCAACCATTAGATTTATCTTATATCAGAGAACAACTTGGAGGCACTAACCTCACTTTAAACCATACAAATCCAATCCTCACTCCCGTTGCAGGAGGATCTGGAATACCACCCTCACCACCTCCATCATCTCCTTCTTCTTCTGGAGAAGACTCTTCTGACAAAGGCAGTTCCTCTTCTCAGCCTTCCACACCACCCACACCAATGGCCAACCAGAACAATCCTTCCAGACCCTAGCTCAACCAAGATGCAGTAGCCATACCTGGGCCTCAACATCCCTTACCCAAACATCTGGAGAAGTGGCTTCCCAAGTTTGACCCTGACTCTAAACAGATTGCCGAAGATCACATTAAAAATTTTATGTTATCCATTAGACTCCGTAATGTCGAGCATGAAGACGTAGTCTGTAGGTTGTTCCCATACACTTTCGAGGGAAATGCCTCTACTTGGTACTTTTCCCAGCAACCCCATACCATCGTGTCTTGGGAGAAGTTTGAATCCTTCTTTTTTGAGAATTTCGAGGACGATAAATCCCCTGAAGTTCTAGTCATGGAGATTTCTAGTTTAAGAATGAACCCCAAAGAGAAAATCAAAGACTTTAACCAAAGATTCTTAACACTTAAAAACCGAATCCCTACGGACTCGATGCCTACTGAGAATCTCATCATAGCATACTATACCAAATCCTTGCATCAAAGTATATCCATTTGGATAAAATGATCTAAGAAAGCCACGTTGTTAGAGGCCTTTGAAGAGGCCAGCCAGATTGAAAAAGACATCCTTAGTTTAAAGGACACTACTAGCAACGAAACAGAAACTAGTTCATCTTCCAAAAAGAAAATCGAAATCCTCCCTAGACCTGCTCAAAGTAAAACACAGCCTGAAAGCTCAGATTTAGAAAACTTAACAAAATTCATTCAAAAACTGTCAAATCAAGTTATAGATTTGAAAAGGACGGCCGAAGAAGCTTCTTCAAGAAAAGGGCCTTACAAACCCCCGTTTAGGAATCCTTTTCCCACCAACCGACCTAATCCAAATACCGAGGGCCTAAATCTAGAAAGTCTACAATTCGCCCTTCAAACAATTCTAGAAGCCCAAGATAATTTGATGCCCCCTGAGATCCCTGAGGAAGTAGTTGAACAAGAGACAGTTGAAGAAGAAGAATCTTCTCCGAACATTTTTGGACACTTCTCGGATAGCATTTTTCAAGCTAATTTCGAGACAGTACATCCCTACAATACTAGGAGTAAGACAGCAAACAAACCTTCTCCCGAAAACACTACGACTTTGCCCCCAAAACAATCTAAACTAGCTGAGACTAAACAGAGTCATGTAAACCCCAACTTAGATTATGATTTAGTTGAAGATCTAAAAAAGTTAAGAGCTAACATTTATGTTTATGAATTACTGAAATTTCCGTTTCTGCTACAAAAAATGTTACAGAATACCGCAGAGAACAGCAAAAACGGTAGTTCAAGTAGTAACAAGGTTGTTCAGAAGAAAGTTCCTCAAAAGACTTCCACTAAGAATAATTCTGATCCTCACGAGAACGGAAGCCTTCCTATAAATAATGTAACAAATGTAGATAAATTAGCCTTAGAGGCTGCGAGTAAAAAGCCACAAGCTTCCACCATTAGTACTCGCAGAAATGTACCTCCATTTTTGTTAACTTTCAAAATCTTTAATAGAAACGTGCACAATTGTATGGTAGATTCAGGAGCGTCATCCAATGTAATACCATGGTCTGTATGTCAGAAGATTAATGCTGAAGTTGAACCATCCACCTTAAAAATCATCCAACTTGATCGAACTAGTGTTAAAGTTATAGGCGAATTAAGGAATGTACTTATAAGATTATCGTCTAACCCTAAAGTTCATCAAGTAATTGATATTATTGTTGTGGATATTCCAGAAGTGTATGGTATGTTTTTAAGCAGGGACTAGTCAGAGCAACTACATGGCTATTTTGCGACAGATTGGTCTCACATGTGGCTGCCCAAGAACGGAAAACCCAAGAAGATCAAGGTAAATCATGAACGCTACCTAAAGCTCACAGTCACGGATTTAAATGATCCCAATGAACCATTTACACCTTCTGCCGATTCACCCGAAATACAAGGGATGGATACCTTTTTCAGCAATTTCATAGCTGAGACTTCAGCTATCATTGATCTGGAACAGCAATCTGAGATTGTAGCATATGTGCAGCCAGTAGTTTCTACACAATGATCTCATGCACCCGATAAAAATCAAATATGGTCTCTTTACTTTGACGGGTCAAAGTCCAAAGAAGGAGCTGGTGCAGACTGCGTTATTATCGATCTAGCAGGTAACAAAACCCTGATTGCATGTAGGTTAGAATTTGAATGTACTAATAACACAGCAGAATATGAGGTTTTATTATAGGGTCTCAGAAAAGCATTAGACATGAACATTTAAAATTTGACTGTCTTTGGCGATTCGGAAATCGTGGTTAGACAGGTAAGAGATTCTATCCACTGTCTGTCTCCGCATATTAAAAGCTACCAATCCGAGGTATGGAATTTAATGAATAAGTTTTCTGCTTTCAATATAAATTCTATTCCTAGATTGAATAATTATGAAGCTGATTTATTAGCTAATGTAGCTTCCAAACTCTTTCCTGTAGAAGGATTGTCCCCGAACGCATTCTCCGTCGAACTGTTGTTCAGGCCATCCGTTCCCGACAACATCACGAATTGGAGAGTCTTCGACGACGATCAACAAATTATTAGTTTCCTACATATGGAAGAAACATTCCAAGGCGCGGTGATCGATGAATGCACTCATGACGACAATCTACGCGATTTCATGGTAATATCAGATCTGAGATCTCCTGAATCTTCATCGGACATGGTAAATTTGATCCCTAAATCTGTAGTTAGATAAATTCAAAAATCGGTCAACTGTAAAACCAATAGTTCCTCGTTATCATATGAAAAAATAAACTTGGGAACTAATGACAATCCACAGTGCATTAATTTAGGGGTGGGGTGTTCTGAACAAGAAAAAAACGCATTTGTTAAATTGTTTAAGGAATTCAAAGATGTTTTTGCATGGATGTATGATGACCTTAAAACTTTTGACCCTAACATCATACAACACATCATTCCTATGAAACCCCAAACCTTGTCGTTTCAACAAAAGTTAAAAAAAATGCACCCTAAGCTCGAGCCGACCGTCAAAAAAGAATTAAATAAACTCCTGAATGCTAAGATAATTTTCCCAGTTAGGCACACGCAATGGGTTTCTAACCTTGTCCCTGTCTAGAAAAAGAGTGGGGAAATCTGACTATGCGTTGATTTCCAAAACCTTAATCGAGCGTCTGATAAAGACAACTACCCTGTCCCACCCATGGAACAGATCCTTCAACAGGTATCTGGTTCTGAAAGACTATCCTTGCTGGATGGTTTTTCAGGGTACAACCAAGTCCTAATGTCTCCTCCAGACCAACTTAAAACTACCTTCCACACTCCATGGGGCACCTACGCTTATAGGAAAATGCTCTTTGGACTCATTAATGCCGGTGCCACTTTCCAGAGAGCGATGGACATCGATTTTCAAGGCTTAATCAATCAATCCACCGTAGTTTACTTAGATGATGTTACTGTATTTTCCAAAAACAAAACTGATCATCTAGCTCATTTAAGAGCCGTTCTATAGCAATGTCGTAAGTACGGCATTTTCTTGAATCCTAAAAAATCTATCTTCGCAGTAGAACAAGGTAAACTCTTAGGATTTATTATGTCAAGCAAAGGGATGATTATCGACCCTGAAAGGACTCAAGTCATCTCAAAACTTCCCCCTCCCTCATCCAAAAAGTCTATGCAGTCTTTCTTAGGCCAGATAAACTTTGTCAGGAGATTCATCCCCAGTTTTTCCAAAATGGTGAGACCTTTACAGAATTTAATTAAGAAAGACGTGCAATATCATTGGGAACCCCTAGAAAACCAAGATTTTAATTCGATAAAAAAATCCATAATAGACGCTCCTTCTCTCATGAGCCCCGAATTTTCGCAAGACTTCACACTGTACACTTTTTCCTCTGACCGCTCCTACGTTGTTGTCCTAACTCAAAAGAACGCTGAAAACAATGAAGTCCCAATTGCCTTTATGAGATCTGCTTTCAAAGGTGCAGAAATTAATTACCCAGCAGTAGATCAGCAAGCCTACGTTGTTTTTAAAGAAGTCAAGCACTTCCGATCTTATCTTTTGAAATCTAGGACGAAAATTATTGCCCCTTACCCAGCCGTCAGAAATTTGTTAGTACAGAAAGAACTAGGTGAAAATAGGGCGAACTGGGTTACCTCCTTGCAAGAGTATGACATAGAAATCACCCCAGCTCAAATAGTGAGAGGCCAAGGGTTATGCAAGTTAGTTTCTGACTCAGAAGCAGGACCGCAAGAAGAAAACGATATGTCAAACCCAAGACAGCACAATCAAAATTTAATCTCTGTGCACAAAACTCCGTCAGTCCCTGATATGACGATATAAAATTCTATCTTGAACATGGGTCATCCCCTCGTCACCTGGATCCCACTAAAATAAGAGAATTAATATTAAAATCTGCCTCCTTTTAGTTGATTAATGGTATTCTGTTTCATCAAAATTTTGATGGAGTACTAATGCATTGTCTTGAGAAAGATGAAGCAGAAAAGGTCTTACTAGAATTGCACGCAGGAGAAGCTTGTGGGCATTTTGGTGGGGACACCACTGCCCATAAAGTTTTAAGAGCTATTTATTACTGGCCCACACTTTTTAGATATGCTCATGCCTTGTGTCGCAAGTGTATTATTTGTCAAAAAGCATCCGGGCGGATACAGAAACCAGCCTTTCCTTTGCAGCCTGTTTCAGTAGACTCCCCTTTTCAGCAGTGGGGTCTTGATATTATAGGTCCAATCAATCCGCCATCCTCACAGCAGCATAATTTTATCATAACAGCCACATATTACTTCACCAGGTGGTCTGAAGCTGCCATGTTAAGAACTGTGAATACCAGTCAGGTAATTGCCTTTTTAAATTCAAATATTATTACTCATTTTGGTATCCCTGACTGTTTAGTATTCGATAACGCTTCTTATTTTTCGTCTCTTGAGATGAGTGAGTTCGCTCTAGAAAAAGGAATTAAATTGAAGTATTCTATCATCTACTACCCCCGGGGCAATGGATTGGCAGAATCAACAAATAAGAATTTGATTAAAATCATCAAGAGAATGGTATCTGAAAATCACAAAAACTGGCACAATGCACTGTTAAACGCAATCTGGGCTGATAGAGTAACACCAAAAACTGGTGTAGGTAACTCTCCCTTCTTTCTCATCTATGGCAGAGAAGCAATTCTGCCACCACATATTCTTCTTCCCTCATTGCAGCTATCATAGAAAATACAAGAAGAAGACTGTCCCCCTTTGGAGAATCGAATTAACGCTTTAATAAAACTAGAAGAGGTAAGAGCTCAAGCAAAACATAAGTTAGATCAGCATCAATTAATGGTCAAAATCTAGTTTGATTCCAACTCTGCCTCTGATAGGAACTTTGAAGTAGGTGACCTTGTCTTGAAATGGGACAAACCGCATGAGGGAAAGGGAGAGCATACGAAGTTTCAGGACTTATGGCTAGGACCGTTTTTAATCGTTGAGAAATTGGGTCCCAGCTCTTTCTGATTACAGAATCTAGAGGGACATCCAGACACCTATCCGGTGAATGGCCAAGCTCTAAAAAGATATTTCGTTTGATGACAACCCTGTGTATACTGTTTAAATATTTTTCTTTTAATTTCTTTTCTTTTGTTGTTTTGGTTTTGATTTTTCCTTACACTTATCAGTTTTTGCGTTTTGGAAATACACATACCTGCATTTAGAACTGTTCAGACAAAGAAAATAGAAAACTCTTTCTCTGAAATGACTGCTGAAAAATTGTCTAAACATCAAGTATAATGTACTTCTGAAATTTACAGCCATGATTGAGAAAAGACTGTTGTTTGAGAGAAGTTTATTGATTTCAATCTATAAGTAAAGCCTGTCACGATCATCCATTATCTTCTTACGTTGTCCCCGTTCCTTAAGGGAATGACTCAGAAGATGTCTCCCTGCCTTAGAAGGTCGGTTTTGTAAACAAACCATCTCTGAATCTTAATGAAGGACAGTTTTAAAAAATTCTTTCAAGGTCTGAAAAAATATGTCTGAAATATCATAATTTTCAGCGTCACCCCGCTCAATTATATATCTTTAATAAATCATAAAAGAGTTGTGGGAAGTGCTTGTAAACCTGCTGGGATGCTGAACAGGTCTGCTAGCAGCGGGTAAATGCATGCATGACGCCAAGACAACTTCGTCAGGTACTGAACAGGCCCGCTGGCAGTGAAGCAATGTCGGGTATATGAAAATTCACAAATATGGAATCTCTTGACCTTAAAATGTCCTTTATTATGATCTGGAACTTCTTGGTAGGATACGGATGTCAAAGTGGATAAAATGGAAACCCTGTCGAGGCTATGGATGCCTGTTGGCAGCAGTGGCTCTGTCAACAGTATTGGAGATTTATCTTTAATATCATGACTTGCTTGTCTTAAGATTGTTATCAGTTTTCATCTTTTTAGCGCAGCTGGAATCTTTGATTAATGATGATGTTTAAAAAAAATTCTAGTTTTTTTTGAGTTAGAATTATTCTCATTATCATTATCTGGATTTATTCTTTTGGCAGAGATAACTGCTTCTACCAGTGTGTCGCCATTGTTGGCAGCCATTTTGCATTTTTATCTTTTCCTTATAAGCTGCCTACACAAGGGTTTTGAACCCTAAGTACTTGTCGTAATTCTTGAAAACAAAACGACACTATTCTCTTGCACTATTCGCATGCCTGCCTTCCGTTTTCATTTTCACGACTGCAAGCATGAAAATCTTGAGTTGGAAGTCATGTCGATCGCATTAAATTCATCCTTTGATTGTTATGAATACCCTTGTTGTTGTGGTCATTTCACCTTTAATGGTCATACATGTGTCAAAACACCAAACCTTTATTCACATTCTATTTTTGTTTGGCATGGTTTCAATTTATAAATTCATGATGCAATGATTTTTGGTGTCTTTGATAAATCCTTGGTGCAATGGTTTCATACAACGCATACATTTTATGATCAAATCCTTGGTGCTATATTCCAAATGTTGTTTTGTTTTAAATCATACAAATGCTATTTTATGATCAAATAGTTGGATCGACTTGTCATGGTTTTCAATGGTTATTTGTTTGGCATGTCGTTTACATTGTTTTTGACATACACCAATAGTGATTTGAATCACCAAAGCACCATCGATTGTACATGTCGAAATGACTGTTTCGCATGGTTTTATTTCACTCCACCACCCGTGCACGTATAGGCATTAATGTTTTCCTTGTATCTCGGGCTACCTCTGTTTGTTTTGGGGAAACCTGTGAGAATTTGGTCCTGTGTCTACCTTGTCCAGCCCCTTCACCATTTACCCTGACTGTGTGCTCTCTCCTATGGCCCCTGTAGTGCGCATAGAACCTAATGGCATCCAAACGCTGCTTTTATTTGACAATGCTCATGAGGACTTGGAGCGTAATGGCTGGTTAATGTTCATCCAAAAATTCGAGGGTTTCAACCTCGCGGTCGCTCAACAGTTCGCCCTCACATTCGATGGATGTAGGGCCAAGGTTGGAGACATTCAACTTGAATTGAACGAAGAATTCCTCATTTCAGCCACAGTTTTACCAGCTAAAGGGCAGAGGTGGTTTAAGAATTTGAAGGTGGATGAAGTGTCGTGGTCGCTCCTATTTACATCGAGGAAAATTGTCAGTTGTGACAGAGGTATGCCAGTCACTTCCCTTAAGTCTCGATGGCATGATTTATTGGCCATTGTTAAGCAATTCGTGACTTGCGAAGGTCGTTATGGTTTATTCTTTCTTTACCATCTCCAGTTGCTTATGAATTTCATGGATTTCCCTGTGAATATGCATCACTACCTCCTACGCAGTCTGTATAAAATGTTAAAATGATTTAAGACAGAAAAGGTTGATTCCAGCCTTTTCCATCATTGTTTGATCAAAATTGTTATTGTCCATCATTTGAGGTTGAATGGTGACTGTTGGCAAGCTTTCCTATCAAGGAATGGCTTTGCTAGTCCTGAATATGTTCAATTGGACAAGACCGTGGTCACTGAAACCCTTGTTGGGCTTGTCGTTCCACCTCCTACCCTCCTACTCGTTGTCAAACCCTCGACCTACCCCAACGCTGACCTACCCGATGCCATGCCTAATTCATGTTCAAAGGACAATGTTAAGAAGCCTGGAAGAAAAAATGGGAAGGGTAATACAGATGTCAATAGCAGGGGAAAGAAAGCTGCACGATGGGTATCTAGGTGTGCTCGGAACAAGCCCAAACAAAACACAGACCAGAAGCCTATTGTTTTGAGCGAGGATTTAGACTCTGAGATTGAACGTTTTTTGACCGAGGAATACCCTTACTCTCATGGCCTCTGTTCTATTGAACCCTATGACTACGTGTCCAACCTTCCACCGTGCCTTAAGGATGACCCTAACTTCACCGGAATTAATCTTGACAGTGGAACCCCTGGTAATTTAAAAGAACCCTCACCTGTAGTGACTCAGCCCGATCAACCACAGTGCACTCAGTGCAACTCTTGGCTGGAACGATACTACACAGATGTCCCTCTGTTGCAATCCAAAATTAATTCCTTAGAGGACCGGGTGACTGTGTTGTCTAAGGAAAATGATAGGTTGCAAGCTTACGATAAGAAGCAAAAGACCACGGGTTCTATCGTGTTCAGAAATGTTGAGGCAGCTACTGCCTTTGTTAACTCAAAGTTATCCTGACCGAATCGTATCACTATAGCCAAGGTATGTTATTTC
>ML827677.1:38691-61140 GCA_009831015.1 Picea engelmannii | reverse complement strand
TTATCTAAAATTGTTTACTCTTGCCCATCTACAGCTACACACGAATTTCAATGGGAATTGGATCTGTTGTGGCAGCTTAGAACATGCTTTTGTTACATAGTTTTGGTTTAAGTTGTTAGTCTTAGGCAGAAATAGGAATCTGGGAGATTGTTCCCATATTTTTTGTGAACAGTTTTGATACTTTCCACAGGGATGTTTTACCCTGTGGCCTTCATATACTCATTATTTTTTGTAAACAACCCATCACTGTTGGGAGAACAAAGACTATGGACTTATGATGATACAGACTCGAATAGAAGTGGATCTGTTGTATGGCTTTAGCTTCAATTTATCTTACTTTTGTTCAAGTTTCTGTGAATTTTAATTTGTAATCGAATTATTGACTACTTTAGATATCAAGATTTGTTACACATTGATGCATTATGATTTAAATTCCATCCATATTTGATGTATCTCATTTTACTCACAGCAATTACCATGTTTCAATTTAATGAGAAGAAGGTTTATCTTCGTTGTTAAGTGAACAGTTATGTACAGATCTTCGCACTAGGATTTATCTAAATGTGATGATCTGTAAACTATAAGATTGTTGTTATTTTATGTCTTGTTTGTTCTGTCATTTGTATTCAAAGAGAATTGTTGCTTCCTGTTTACAAGAAGCTTGTGGGTAAATCTGGTGCGGATTTCTCCCATCAAACAGCTAAATCGAGTGTTGTGAACAGGACAAACCAGAAGCGTTACTTCAGGTCAATTTGTTATTTGCAATTTAATAGTTAAATAAATTCGAGAATTCTCAGTAGTTTAGATAGATATATAGTATAGATTTTTATCTTAATTGCTTAGCTTAGTTAGTTTTTATTTCACTTCTTTCACAGAAAAGTTATAAAAGTCCAAAAATAATAGCTTCGTTGTCATAAGACAATTTACGAATGATTTTTGCAAATTTAGATCAAAATTTGTATTCTATAAATACTGCACATATATAATTGAGATTTAGCTTTGTTGATAGATAAACATATAACAAGTAGAATGATTGTTTTGTAATATTAGTTAGTGAACTGTGTATATATTTTAGAATTGTATATAGTTTGTTGTAGTTAGTTTTTTTTCACTTAGATCAGTTTCTTTAGTTTAGTTTTTCTTTCACTTTCCTAGGACTTAGATCGGCCAACGGAGCCGCTAAACCCGTCGGAGTGGATCATTCCAAATGGCTTGGGTTATTTAGACAACCCTGGACCGGATCCACCCCTCCAGTTGACGAGCGGTCAATTTCGCCCGTCAACAGGGACTCGACCACCGGTCTACTTATTTGTTTTCTTCGAAGAAGCAACGGGGCTATGGGAAATGAACTGATTTGTCGGGTGTAAGCTCTTGTGATTCTTCTAAATTGTTTCAATTCCTCATGAGGAAGAGCGTAAAGTATATCAGGGAACAGATGTTCTTCCTCGTGTTGGGGTGAGTTACTCGTTTTGGGAGTACTTATTGTGTGTGGGATGTCTTGGGAATGAATATCCATGCATGTGGATTGTTTTGAATCTACAGGCTGTCTAAAATATCATGTGAAATATATATTCAGCCATTTATTCTATAGACCCTCCTTCTAACACCAATTCTGTTGAGGGGTCCTAAATCCATTTAACACAACAGAAGGAACCAAACCCGCCATCGAGGCCCAATTAGACTCTACAGCATTTGATAGTGGAAGGGTTCTCCAGATCTTGTGATCCAGCCAATTAATCGATGGGATTTACGTTTTCTTCTGAAGGTTTATCCTTCTATTCGAACGTTCTCTTTTTTGTATTTTCTCTTATAGGCGGGACTGCTACAAGATAAAAGTCGGTATAAACCAACTAGGTGATAAAGTGGGAACAAACTTAACTACTGGAGAAGAGGTTAAGCTTGGGATAACCCTTTCACTCTAGCATGCAGACAATGATCGTCTACCACAAGCCTAGTACTAATACATTAAACGTATGGGTATTCAATTACTAACTGAGACATGATTTATCAGAAGAAAACATGCATGCGATAAATGATGGAAAGTAAAATAATTTACTTAACTCTAATCATCAATCACATAATAACACAATGATTTATCTTCATCATTAAAGAAAAGAACTGTAAAACATTCAATCAAATAACTTATCAACAGATTTAGTAGCTCTTACTCGTTACAGCATCCATTCATGAGATGAAATAAGAAACAATTCTTCTCCACATCCAATCATACATGCTTTTGATGAAAAAAACACAACTTGTCTCAGGTCCTAAACAGGACTTCTCAATTAAAGGCAGCTCCGAAATAGTTCTTTACAAAACCAAAAAATGAGGGTCTTTGCAACAACCATCGACCTTTTCTAATAGTTCGATCCTCCTATTTATAACATACTATTAACTAAAAATAACTATCAAAGTGAAAATAAGTAAAACAAAACTCACCACATGCCACTTTCTTCTATCAGTTTTTCTAAGAGTCATCTCAAGATATCACTTAAGTGGGTGACTCTTCTTGTACTCTGACCACTTGATGAATAGATCCTCGTAGGTCTTGGCATACGGGAATCTATCTTGTAGGCCTCCTTGAATTTTCTCCTTAGGTACATCGTGGCCTGTGTGGTGTCTTGGTAATATTTCTCCAAGTGGTGCAAATGTTTCAATTATTTCAAAGCATCATCCAGCTCCTCTTCATCTCTTTTTCCTCTATCCAGGGTGGCATCTATGATTTCCATCCCTTTGCTGATAAGTTCAGACGTTTTGGCATGCTCTGTTTTGATCAAATTTTCCTCTATGGTGATGAGGATGGAGCAATCTAGAGTGATCCTTCTTTTCTTGGTGGTCCTCTACACAATAGCCTTCCTTTTCCGGTCATAAGAGATGGCATGTATGTCAGTGACTTCATCCAGGGCTCGACGATTTGTTGATCTCCCCAAGTGAGTATATTTTCTAGGCTCCCGATGGTATATATTTGTTCAAGACTGGGTTCTTGAAGTTCTTCCCTATGTTCTGGAGGCTTGGCTTTTGTTTGTCGCTCATCGGTAATTTGAGTACCGATTGAAATTGAGGTGTCAAGGGTAGGCACGGTACTTACTTGATTATCGGTCATTGAGACATTGATCTCTTGTCGTGGTGCTTCTCCCTTTTTTTCGACCGTCTCTAGCTCATCCTTTGGACTATCGTCTTGGGTCTCTGGTGCATTGGGTAGCTCAGTTTCTAAGACACTCTCGATTTCTTTTTCATTCTATGGAAGACCCTAAATTTGAGCGTCGGGAGCTGGGGAAGATCTCTTCTCTGGCTCCTTTTCCTCTACGATCCGTATGGGGGTCCCTAGTGATATCTCTAGGCTCTCTTCATCATCATATATGTTTATCAATTTGCTCAATGGGTTTGGCGCACTTGCTCTCCCTGATGTTCCAACTATCTCTGGTTAAGTCTAAACACCTGTTGGTGATCCAACCGGTGGCGTTGTGAATTCAGGTTCATCTAACCTGGCGAGTTCATCAATGTACATTAATTCAGGGTCAGTTGAGCCCATCTAGCTTCTATATGGGTTATTGGTAGGAGACCCTGTCATTCTTGTGAGGTCTAGGTCATCTTGCAGTTGATCAATTATTCGCTACACCTGTTCTATCATGAGAAACCCCCTCTTCTACGAGTCCTGAGTCATAGGGAAACCTTTGTCTTGCGCCGGGGATACCAGGGGGGATTCTGCTTCTTTTGCTGCTATCATGGCTTCCCTGGCCCTAAGGGCCTCTTGAGCCGATTTATCTAAGGTTGTCACCTGTTCATCTAAGCACATGGCTCTGAACCTGGTCATTTTGGGGTCGGCCATCCTTACCACCACCTCGTCCCAATCTTGGAAATTTTCTGTGAATATTTCATCCTCGAATTTTTCATGGGTGTATGGCCAACAAGACGACACTTGAGAAGCATGTTTCAAGACTAGACCCTTGGGGTCATGCTTGTGGAATCGATCATTCTAGAATCTGAAATCCAATTGGATTATCCCTTATTGCTTGGCTTGAGCAGTGTCCTTCACCAATTAGAAGCCTACATGGAATCCATAAGGTATAAACGCCTGCTTTTTATCCTTGACCAGGGTGGCATTGCAGCCTTGTAGGATGGTTTGGTAGCATATCTCTCCCACTACAAGTCAGTCAGGGACATGCGCTGGCACGAGATGAGGTGCTATGGTGGCCCTAAACACCCTGATGTGGGTATCACGCTCCTCCAAGTACTAGTGGCCGACCTTTGATATCATCTTTTTGGCTGCATTAGATAGTCTTGGGCATTCTTTCTTGAAAAGAATAAAAAAAAATCGTGCGATGAATTCATCGCATATGAGGGAGTAAGATTTTTTGTACCTCTTTTCCCATAAGATGCTAAAATATATGTGGACCAGGAGTTCTACGATGTGCCAGCTCAGGTTCATGCCTGCGAAAATGTTTCTGGCACACATGACATCAAGTAAATATGAAGCCATGTAGAAACCTGGTGTCTCTCCTTCCTTTGGCATCTGATCCTATTGTATGCAGATGCTCAGCTTCTTGGAAATGATGGCTCCCCAGTTGAAGCCACTCCTAGAAATGGCCACTGTATAATCTAGAGGCATCCATGCCTTTGAAAATCTAGAGCAGTATTTCTCCCCATACAATCGGCATATTAGATCCATCAGGTAAATGTATGTCTCCCTTAAGTTGGCAGTTTGGTATCATTCGGTGCTCCGGTTGGTGTATTTCTTATATTCACTCCACCATGAGGCCATTACCCGGCTGGTGTCATGGCGCTCGTACAATTTTATGACGAAACCAGTGTTTAGTGGCTCCTTAGGGTCTCTAATATATTAATACTTCTAGACCTCCACTGGAAGGAACACTCCGACTCACCTGCCATTGTTTTCATTGATCAAACATTTTTGTGTGTCCATGTGGTCAATGAGCCACTTCAGGAGTTCGACACAGGGAAAAACAGGGGTTGTGTTAGCCACCACATGCAATTATGACCATTGGATGTTCAGGAACACTTCATTGTTGAGTGCTCTGACATTAGGATCACTATGTGGGATGTATTCTGGTTATTCCTCCCCGCTTATTTTCTTAAAGAGTTCTCCCCAATGTGGGAGTATCGTCTTGGAACCTGTGCTTGCCTCTGTATATCCAAAGGCTGGAGGCTGAATGAAAGCTTTATTTGTCGATGTTTTGATGATTGTCTTTGGTCTTTGCGTAAATTCTAATTGTCTCGTGACCCCTCGAGAGGAGCCTTCACCTAATTCTGGTTCTTTCATCTTCGGTGCCCTCGGTGATCATCTAGTGGTCGCTTTCTTGGAGGCATTGTTTTCTACAACCAAAATAAATCTTTAGAGACTGTGTATAGAGTGACACTGGATAAAAAATATATATGAAGGGTAAACATGTAAAATCACAGACTTGGCACATACCCGTAAAGCTTGCTAAACCTGGTTATTTGATACTCACGGTATCTTTGCATCTCTCAAATTTCTCATCTCATTTATCCAGATGCTCTGAATTTCTTAACGTGCAGAATGATTCCTCTTACCACAGATCAAGAGGATTTAAACCAGTGACGAACTTATCGTGTCGCATCAACCATTGAATTCGGGTGATGAGTGCAATTTAGAACAAATCTATCACCAAATATTTGTAACTTAAATTCATCGTGAGTTGACGGCGGAGGCGCGGGGGTGATGAGGTCTATCGGTGATTTCAAACGGTCATGTTGATTGGAAAATGAGGTAGCAACTAATTCAGGATTTGGTATTAATTAGTCTGTTAAATTCTCTGAATCTAATAGTATATAGTGCTAAAACGTCCCATCGTGTCTCTTTATCAGTAGGTGGATCAGGGATCGGGGATGCGCCATGAACTTTTTTGTCGAAAGGCCTCACAAAAGATCTGACACCGATCAATCTCATCGTACAACACTGACGTGGAAAAACTGACTCGAAGGTGTGACTTGGACCTAGGGAATCAAGAATGGCTTGAGGTAAAACTAGACCGTATGGTTTCTCCAATCTGGCCGAGACACGTGGCCTAATCCGTGTGTATTAATCGGAGTCGGGGTTTTTCATTAATTCATTTGGTTTAAAACATACCTTAAAGTGTCAATGACAAAAAGTATCTGGGATCGACGATCGGCAATACCCATCACATATTTCTCTATTGATTAGCTTCCTCGAAAAATTCTCGATGCCGAAGTGCATCAGGGATCGACGTTCACGGAAATTCTTTAGCGTGCTCACATATTTTGTCACGATCCTCTTAGGTCTTCCCTGATTCCGATAGGCACGTCAGGTATCGACTGTCGGATATATATTTTTGTTCTTGATTAACGACTATTTCCCTCATCTTTTACCGATGCCGAAGAGAAGTCGGATATCAGAGATATCTTTTTATGAAACATTTGCGCAAAGTGTTTTGTCCTTTTTCTTCTTTCTTTAGGTGTTAATGATTTTTCAAGGAATGGGGTTTCAAAGGTTCGAAAATAGCCTGAAAAGATGATGAGATTCATAATAATAAGCAAAAGGAAAAACATTTTCACAAAAAATTAAATTGAATCAGATAGTGCAAAGATCAAGTGGTACCCAAAAAGTAGAAAATTGACATATGCTTTTTAGGGTGTGTTGAGTTCTCAACAGTGCGCACCTATGCTTACTACAAATGACATATACATGATTGTATCCAAAGACACTCATGTATGTACATGACTATTTCTTCTACAACTTGCGTACAACTCCATATGAATGAAAAACCCTAGTTATGCCTCAGTATTACATTCCCATGAAATTTTTCCTTTGATTCCTACCTGTCTGTTATGGATCTGCTAAGATCTCCTTGCAGAACTGATAGATCTTATATCAACGGATATGGATCTAATATTTGGCTTCCTATCAGAGAGAATGCTCTAATAACATGTTGAAATCCTTACTCTGACACCTACGTATCTTGTTATTTTGTGATTTCCTTGTTGTAATTGAAATTAGAAGCTCATAAAACAAGATACGATGTTGGAATATTCAACTCAAATAAAGATAGTGGAAGCAATAATGGAAACCAAAAATCTCAACCACAATACACAAAGATATTATTCTCGTCAACTAAGATTATCATTCAAATAACTTCAAAGCTCACCAGGGCTCCTTTAACATCCTGGTTTTAACCCTTATGAACTAAGAATGTATTATGTAATTGTGACTTAGGCTGGTGAGCCAGTAAATTTGAAAAGGGGCCAGAGTGCCTAGGAAATGTAATACTTCATATACATTAATAAAATACACCGTTGGATGCAAGATGGACAAGGACAAAAGAGATAGGGGGATATAATTCCATTAGAGAGGGGATTGAGGGGATAAGTCTTTTTATTATTATTTTATTTAACCGTGATTGATTTTATGGAGAAAATGGGTTACATGAGCTTCTTGGGAGGGAGGCCATGTGGCTCTTGTCTTCATGTAATTATATAAACATCCCTTGGGGGCTATTTTGGGGGTCTTCTTCTCCCTGGTTCTTGTTCTTCTTATTATTCTCCTTCCTTTTTCCTCACTCGTTTTGGATATTTAGTGTGTTCTTGGGCTGAGCATGGAAACGAATGGTTGGAAGAGGAGAACCATTTCTAAATGGGTATAATATAATTTACTGATTATTTCATGAGGGAATGGATGCCCGTGTGCATGAGCTTGATGGAAGTTTGGATAAAACTATCCACAGCTGAGAATCCTTGGAGTTTCCATTAGGGATATTTTCTGACCAGTAGCACTGGATCCCTGGAGAGAAGTGGGGCAGCCTGAGGGACTGCATGGCAGAGAAAGGTGTTCATTTCTTTGGGTTTTGTAGGCTGTGGGGAAAAGAGAGATGAAAATTCAGATTTGTAGTGAGTTTGGGAAACCTTGGAGCTAGTTAGCCAACTGTTGTGTGTTTTTAGATTTCACCTAGGAATCGTCCTTGTGGATTCATATCCCTGGCTCGGGGGTGACCTATTTTTGAGAGTAAACGAATAGCAGTGTCTATGGTTGGGAGGAACGTCCTTGGTCTGAATCTAGTTGTGAATCCTTACTTCAAAAGATAAGTGTTGTATGTCATGTGTTTTCTGTATGATGTATATTCCATTGTGTATTTAATTATCTCTGAGATATGTATTTATAATGTGTGTGTCTGCTAGTTATTTACTATGCATGGCACGTTGTTTATTCCTTTTATGTTGTAGCATGGATCTTGTCTTATGCATGTGATTTTCATGCCTCTTAATTAACTTAGAAGTGATTCGAATTGAGATAAGTCATTGTGAAGTGATTCCATGGACTACAGCGTGCCTCGCGTGTGGGTGGTTGGGTGTGTTGCAGTTGGATTAAGTGGCGTGGCCCAGCCTATGGGTGGTTGGGTATGTTACAAAATGGTATCAGAGTTACTGGTTGAAACACTGGGCCAGTATGGTCCGGATCTCTTGGTCAAATTCTCATGTTTGAGATCAATTTATGACCTTAAAGTCGAAAATATCAAGAGGAATGTCCTTGCAGAGTCCACACAGAAGCTAGAACGTCAAATATCCTTTGTAAGGGATCAAAGGATCATGACCTTCCCTTTCAAACTTGGGAGTGATCACCACTATGGGATCAAGAGAGATCTGGATCGTTGGATCGAAGGGCAGGTGAAGAAGGGTTGTTTGATGAAGGAGAAACCAGAGGTTGGGGTAAGGTTAAGTCCTAGCTGTCAAATCTAGATTTTTGATTGTCATCCATCGATTGAGGCCAGGTGTGAAAGGTAAGACTTCAGAACTTCACCTCTTCAGTGATATTGGAAGGTAGGCAAAGCCTAAATTGTTGAAGGTTGGAGTCGCGAAGTCTCGTCAGCCATTTGATCTGATAGGAGGTGGAGGGTAATCTCTGTCGTCGATCTTCGTCACCCTGCGTTGACCGCTTTGGGAGTTTTAAACCTTGTTGAACTGCTACAACCCAAAGCCCCAGAGCACCGAAGTCTAGGAATTCTCGTCGACCGTTAGATCGAGGGAAGGACTTTGGGAGTGTTGTGGGCTGTTGGATATAGCAATGGTAGAAGGGTAGTGAATTTTTCGGAGATTTTGAACCTCACCACTTCGTATTTTGGTAGTTCATGAGTATGGGGGTCGTCTGGAGTGAGAATCCCCAAATCCCAAAGCCCATAGTTAATCACAGCTGATGGTTGTGGGAGGACTGTGAGTCGTTGATTTATTTCGGTGTTTGGCTATCTAGGGGATAGCATGCATTGGACTCAAGAAACTTATGAAGCCAAGAGTCTCGTAGTCCCAGATTTGATTGATGATGTGGGGGGGCACGTGTCACCCGATTTTAGTACATTTTGGACCTCAATCTGTTCATTTTTTAGTGACACATGGAACGCGTGCCATAGTTCCAAGTCACCCTAGGTGACATCAGTATGTCGTGTCCTCTCAAGGAGTATCTGACTTTGGGGGTGTCTAAGTTTCTATCAGTTAAAAATGTCGAAGCCCGAAGTCGCAGAGGCACGTAGATTGTCGATCTGAGATCCCTTTGGGACCTCTCTCTACCATTGGATCAAGAAGAGGGAGTAGAGGTAAGTAATTCGGAGGATTGTCACTCCATGGAAGTGGAAGACTTAGGAATGGAAATATCCCAGAGCCCCGAAGCGTCAAATTTTTGAATTGGTTGACATTCTTTTGTCTCAACTCGTGATTAAGTCGCAACTGTCAATCTAGTTGAAGCCTCCAGATGGGGGCGGGACCGTCCTTTCGATGGGAGCTTAAATATCGAATGTTTGATTTTTCTAGTGGAGTTATTAAAGGATTCGACGAAGTGTAACTCTGGGGGAAAACAAAAGTTGACAGGGGGGAAAATCCGAAGGTCGAAGTCCGGAGTACTTGATCCCAACGTAGGTCCCATGATAAGGTAAAAAGGGCTTGGAAGTAAACTATCCCTTAGACTTGGTGTTCGTGCAAGATCATGTTTAGAAAAAAACAGAGTGGGGCGCTAAAGGGTGATTAATCCCACGGTTTCGATCCATGATCACGTGGAACTTGGTTTGAAGGAATCGCCTTTGCATTTTTTCATTTTTTGTATCAGCTAAGGGGGATGAAAGTGGTTTTTCATGGAGCCCTAACTTTCATCTCCGATATCCGACTGGGGCAACAATATAGTCGTTGGAAAGACGATTCATAGGATTTAGAGGAAAATAACAGGGGACTGTTATAATATGAATATTGATATAATTGTCTTCATGAATTAAACAGAAAAGGTACCTGTAAATTTAATTGACAATTTTGTATGATATGTATAATTCTAACCAGATGATTTCTTGGACATTTTTTCAGGATGAGATGTATAATCAGATCAATTCCAGTCTAGGATCAGATGTTAGGGTCATGGAAGCATGAAAAATCTTACAGGAGTTGTATGAGGAAAACAAGAGCTACAGAGAAAGTAATGAAGGTGGAGAAAGAACTCAAGAATAGTGGAACAAAAGTATTAGTCAACAACTATAGGATCTGAATAAATTGCATGTACCACAAAAGAAATAACCCTCACATAGGATATGAAGCTAGTAGGTTAAATATGACATGGATGGGAATAAAAGGAAAAGTATGATTGCCTAGCCTTGAAGGGGGAGAGGTGTAGACAGTTTCAAAGCTTAAGTGTGAAAGAGATCCACTCCTGATATCAGAGTTCATAGTGGAAGAAGGATCCCAATGCAGAGAATTGGTAATTCCCTCTCACTTTAAAAGTTTCATTGAGTGAAAATGGACTTCCATTGGGAATGGTATTAAGTGTGAAAGGTATGGTTTCATAGGGAAAGGTTAATGAAGTAACCTAATGGAAAACTAGGAGTAATAGTATTTGATTCAAGAACATTGTAGTAGAGTGATGGAATGTTTGAGCTACTTCATTCCAGGGTGCTGGAATGTTTCTTAAAGGTAAAGTTGGATATGACTACCTAGGAGAGGCTCCTAAAAATAGAACACATCGGTTGGATTGCAGAATGGCCAAGTGGAACTTGGCTGGAAAGTGTTTAGACCAGGGAACCATAGTGCAGATGAGCAGAATGGAAGCACACAAGGAAACAAGGATCTGAAGGAGTTCAAGGAAAACCACCTACAACATAAATAGATAAATAAATAAGTGAATTAAAACATAAATTCACTAGAGTGCATGAGGCATACAATGAAATTAAAATGAATATGCATTAGTAGGCATGCTAACAGTAAATGCTTGGTGCATATGGATGTGTAATTGCACATGCTTGGACATGCATATAACATGCTTGTGAACTTAGAATAGCCTATTATTATGAAATAATGTTTCAATATGACTAATGATGGATTATGTATTCAGGAAAAATGATATAGCAGGGTTAAGGATGTGGATGTTGTTGTTTCTTATGATTTGCATCTAGGTATATACCCATGAGGTTGGAAGGAATGGTGATTAGAATGATGAGGGAGGAAGTTTGTGATCTTCTACAAACATAAGTTAGTCAGATAGCAACAAGTAGGTTGATAACAACCAAGAAGGTATGCATTTAGTTTTTGTTGATGCATACATGTTGAAGGGGATTGAGTTAATAATTCCCTCAGTTAATTTTCAATATTTAAATTGATATGTAATGGCCAAAGGCCTATAGTATGTAAATTTTATTGATGCTAAAATGAAATTAGATAAAATTTTGGTTGCATATTATGTTATGATTGGTTATGGGATCATAACTGGGTTAATTCAAGAGACATACTCCTTCTATAACACTGAATATACATAGATCTAGTCATGTGTGAGACCATAATATGGATGGATATGGAAGGGCTATAGAGCTATGTGAGTGCTCAATGGTATCTACTATATATTTGATGTTTGGACTACAACCTCTTTGTTGAAACTGAAGAGAACTTAAGGATTATATTCTTGGTGTTGTCTTTGGGTTGAAAAGGAAGGTATCCAAATAATTTAGGAAAGAAGTAGGAAGTGTGTGGATGATGTGTTGAGTCGTTGGCCATACCTTCCAACTCATCGTGGTGTAATTCATGACATAGTTATGTGGTATTATGTAGCCAATGCATGGATGCATTGTGTAGATGTGGCCATGGGTATTGGCACATCGATTGTTATTTTATTTAGTAAGTAATTGTTGCATTATGAAAATCCTATGGTGCTAAGAATAGATAATCATGGATAGATGCATTGTATTTAATATAAATACTATCTGAAGGTGATTTAATTGTTGTTGTTACAATTCCAAGATCAGTTTTGGATCTATTAAAAATGTTACAAGTGATAATACATGAATCATTGAATGCATTAGGTGAATGCATGTATATATTATATAACATAGAAATTATTGTGCTAACAGCTGGAATAATGTGAGTATTGCTAACTCATGAAGTTGAAAACCCTTCAGGAACTATTAGATATTACAACAAGAACGTTGCAGGTTAAAGAAGCTACATAATGATAAATTACAGAAAAGCTTCGTTGAGGGGACAGAGTGATAAAAATATTTCTGGATAGAAGAAAGAAAATATTGGTTGATAGTACATGTGTATGTAATGATGATTTCATTCCAATTGATAGTTGGATTAATAGAAGTGATTGAATTGTAGTTGTAAACAATTCTCAAATAAATTTGTGATTTTGTTTTGAATCGTTACCATGAAAAAATATATATCTTGTACATGAGATATTGAAAAAAAAATTGGCTGAGGAATGTTAAAATTGCAGGAAGAAAGGGTCTTGGATATGGCAGTGTTATAAGACCACAAAGAATATCAATTCCTATTGCTGCAAGAACCAATTATTATGAATAGAATCTCATGTCTGGAAATTTTATTTTTCTTATATCAAACAGTATTGGGAATTATAATTTAATAAATTATTGATGAATTGTTTTGGCTAAATGTAGTTCGAGAAAATTGTAGGTAGGATGGTATTGAATATGGCAAAAATGTAATCCCATAAGGAAGACTAATATTTACAACTACAGAGAAAAACATTATGAGCAAAAATCTCATGCTTGGGAAAATTTTGTTTTCCTGTATAAAATAGATTGACATTTATGATTGAAAATGATTACAGTGATATCTCATGATGAATGTATATGTATAATACATATGAGATGTTGGATATAAAATTTGGAAGGCATGGAAAGGGCTACTATTGTGACATGAGAACCCTGTGTCCCTAGAAATATTCTTGTGCAAGAACACCTTGGCTAGGTGTTGGCGGGCGAAATTGACCGTCCGCCAACTGAGAGAGTGGAACCGGTCCGGGGTTGTCTAATAACCCAAGCTGTTTGGAATGAACCACCCTGACGGGTTTAGCGGCTCCGTTGGCCATTCTAAGGTTCTAAGAAAACCAAAGAGAAAACTAAACTAAACTAACTAATCTAACTAAAACAAATAAAACCAATTAAACTAACTAAAACTAATAAAACAAATTAAATAAAAACAAACTAATACACTAATCTAATTAAAACAAAACTACTAAATTAAACTAAAACTAAATATAAACTACTCTAACTATTCTATATACAAACTATTGATTATCATTACACTAACTTTAATAATTAATTATCTAATTACTAATTGAATTACAACTTATTCACAAATATACAATATATACAACTTGCAGATTTGAATAAAACCTGTAAAACTCATTTGATTTCTGCCCTAAGACAACGAGAGATATTTTTGTTGATTTTTTTATTTTTATAAATAAGAAATAAAACTTACTAAAATTAAATGATCTAATATACTAATTCTATCTAACTAAACTTATATCTAAACTAAACTACAAACAATTTAACAAACTGACCTGGAAACTCTCCAGATTTGTCCTGTGTATGATGACTTTGAAGTTGGTCGGAGGAAGGAAACTCGCACCGGATGATCCAGAAGCTTCTCGTAAACGATAGGTTGCAATGCTCTTTGAGTTGTTTACAGGACAAACAAAACATAAAAAATCATAACAATTATATGATTTATAAATCTCTGCAATAAGGGAAACCTGTTATGCAAAAACTTGTACTTAATAATTCAACTTATGAAGAAGAGAAATTTGCCATTCACAAACTGAATCGAGCAATTGCTATGTTTTTTTTATATACTTGGAAGAAATCAGATATGCATTATAGTGATTAAATCATATCATTTGCAAAAAGATTAAGATAGCTAAAGTAGTCATTAACCAAATGAAAATAGATACACATAAACATAAAACAAAATATTGATATTATGAAAGCTAAAGCTGTAGCAGAATATCAAATTCTGTCTCAGTCTGTATTAAAATTCCATATCCTTGTTCTCCCACGAATGAGGATGATCATTATTACAAAAATAATAAGTATTTATAAGTTTCTCCACAGGGTAAAACCTCATTGTGGATAGTATCAAACTGTTTACATAATCTGAGAAGATATTCCCAAAATCAACTAAACTAGGAACTAAAATGAAACCAAAATATTTCAAATATCCCCTAACTGCTCATCAAATCCAATGCAATTTTGAATTCACCTGTAATGGACCAAAAATAACGAGTTAGAGATATTTTTTATTAACAAAACAATAAAAATTTAATTCTACAGACTTAGCTACATAATCATCTGATTCTGTAGCTAGTCTAAAATAACATACAGGATCAGAAAAGAAATTGAATCAAATCTTTTTAATCAAATCAAATTGAATTAACAACAAATCATTTCATTTGAGAATGTTATATCATTTGCAATCCAATAGAATCAATATTCCAATAACCGAATAGAGAAATAGTCATACTCTGTTTCAATTGTAATCAGGTAGACAGAACCAAACAGTTTTAAAAATCGCTTCATATCCAATTCGAAAAGTAATGCAATCAAACAGATGACAAGCAAACGTTGGGTTTTTCCAACAATAGGAGATACGATCCGATCAACACAGAATCGTTTTAAAATTGGTATAACTGTCATGACATTAAACGATGCATGCGATAGGTAGACCAATTCGAACAGGGATGAGAATCAAATCATCCAAAATCGTAACCAGATTAATTTGGCTTTGATTAGAATCGGCATAAGTGATAATTGGTTATGGTAAAATGGGCAATTAAACTCGATTGGTTTTGAACGAAATCATCGATTTCAAATGAATCATGACTGAGTTTAACATAGAAACAAATCGTGAATCCGGATATAACCAATCTCATTTTGCAAATCAAATTCAAACAGAGTATCCATTGCAAATATGAATCCAACTGATAACATGGTATAGCTAACAGTAAACCAATGCGAATTAACCGGCTGGGTTTTAGCATACTCATTATGAATTAAATCTATTCTATGATTTGAGCACGTTTGTACAGGCTTAAAATAAACAGCATTGTTTCCGAAGAAACAGAGTCACATTGGAAATGATTCGAGTTGAAATCCTGTTCTTTTAAAAATCATAATGCCACAACAAACCATAACAATTAACCTCATCGAAATCGTTACTAATTATAGTATATGCGTTATAACGAAATCGAATCGAAATATGATTGCATTCAAAATTGAATATGAGAAACAACTCTTGTCTAAAATAGATGCAAACGACTTCAATTGACAGCAGAGCATCCATTTTAACTCAATCAAACGAATCAAATCCATACTAAAATCAATCAAATCAATGAAAATCTAAGAAAAGCTAAACTGGGAAAACAAACTTCCATTTTGTCAAAGCAAAGCTACGTATAGAATGCATACAATGTAACATAACCAATCAATGTTGTAAACAGAACTGTTTAAAACCGAATTCGAATCATTACATAAACAAGTGATATCAAAATATACCTGTGTGATGACGAGTATGCTCAGTTATGCCAATTTAGAATTCACGACAGCCGTGGATGATTCCACATTTTTAAACAAGATGGAGCCTGTCGTTTTTTGTTTTTTATCAGTGGCTTGCAGCGTGGCCTTTTGACTGGTAAGCGGTGCAACCTGGTCCTCCAAAGATTGAATTCTTGACTGGAGAATCGGAACATCCAGATAATAACGTTCTAACCACGAACTACATTGATCACAGGGTAACACTGTAGGTTTAGACAGAGCGGGAGAGGGTTTGGATAAATGACCGAGGGCTTCACAGGGAAACTTAATGCCTGGGTAGTTAGGGTCGTTCTGTAGGCAAGGGGGTAGGTTTGACACAAAGTCATATGAGGGTTCGGCACACAAACCTTTGGAATAGGGGTATTCGCTAGCCAAGAAATGCTCCACTTCCGAATCGGAGTCCTCACTCAACACGATAGGGTTTGGTTCGACAGGGGTTTTTGGCTTATTTCTTGCCATTCGCGAAATCAAATGTGTGTTCTTTTTCCCTTTGGCGTTTGCAGTGAGGTTGGCTTTGGGCTTCTTGCTCACAGGCTTTACAGTCTTAGCGTTCTTAGTCACAGTGTGGGGTAGGTTGATAGGAAGGTCATCCGAGGGTTTAGGTAGAAGGATATGGTAGGGTACCAGAGGTACAACCATGACCTCTCTCACCACTGGTTTGTCAACCTGTGTAAGGTTTGAATCCTCAAAACCATTGCGAGCCACGAAATCGCTCCAACAATCTTTGTGCAAAGTCAAATGATAGACAACAATAAGCTTCACCAGCCCATAATGAAAAAGGCTACTATCAGCCTGGTTTCTTTTGTACTTCTTCGACATTTTAAACAAGCTTCTATGCAAATAATAAGGCATATTGAGTTGATAACCCATAAAAACCATAAGTAAACGAAGGTGGTGTACGAACACAAACCCGTATCGACCCTCGTAGGTGATAAACTGTTTGATTATCATCAATAAATCGTGCCAACGTTGTTTTAGCATGGTCATGGGCATACCTTTATCACAGGAGGTGATTTTTCGTGACTGGAAGAGCAGTGTCCATGGGACTTCTTCAACTTTGCAATTCTTGGACCATAGTTGTCCAGTGGCACGCAAACCCATAGCGAGACTGATAAACTGTTCATCAATTTCCAATTGAATATCGCCGACCTTGGCTCGACAACCATCAAAGGTCAAAGCAAATTGTCGAGCTACGCAGAGGTTAAAACCCTCGAATCTTTGTATAAATGGAAGCCACCCATTTTCCTCAAGGTCACCGCGGGCACTATCAAACATCAACAGAGTTTGGCTCCCATTGGGTTCAGCTCGGACGACTGGTGCCATGAATCGAGCACATGGTAAGGGTTTGGTTCGAATTCACCAATGCATAGGAGCAGAGTTGTTCGATCTAACAACAATGAACGATCAAAGGGGGAAAGCATTAATGCGCGCATGCGAGGGTGGTGGAGTTGTTCACTGCCATGCATAATAGTTATGGTAAAGTACAACCGCCAAGTTCCTCATCTGTTCAAACAATTATGGCATATCTCAAAAACCATATCGTTTGACCAATCAAATGGTGAGTGATATACCAACGTGCCAAATCAACTATAGTTTTCCAAACCATTGTCATTCAACATGAAACCAACCCCAATTGTTAACCCTGCGTCATTGTATAAATCAAAAGTTTTAAACCATTGTGCCAATCGATACTCATAAAATTGACAAGCCAATAGCCATAAAATATCAACAATAAGGATCACATTATATATATATATATATAAACAAAAATAAATCATGACCCCTATGCAATTCAATGATTAGGCAAGTCACAAAAAGTATAAATCTATATGTTCAATTCCTCACAAACTTAATAAAATCAAGTTATGCAATCAATATAAAAAATGTCCAAATAGGCATAGTTCGAAAATCCTTTCAACCACATAACGATAAACCATAGATAAATGCCATAGAAAATATTGATAACAAGATCATGACAGTTCAAATAATGATCGAAATTTGACCTCGAAAGGAGAAGTTTTCACGCTTACAGTCGTGAAAACTTGATGGAGACAAATGTGTCAATGTCGCAAGAAATGAAAATGTTGTCTATTTGAAAAATGTGACGAAAAACTTGACGTTCGCAAGACATAGGTGTAGGCATCTTATAGGACAATAGAAAAAATTGAATTGGCTGCCAACAATGGTGACACACTAGTAGAAGCAGTTATCTCTGTCGAAAGAAAAAAATTCAAATTAGGACAGCAAAGAAAATTACAACTCAAAAACAACAACCAGAAAATCGTACAAACATCGTCATCAGTCATTTTTTTCCAGCAGTGTTTTAAAAGATGAAAACCAATAATAGTCTTAAGATCAGCAAGTCATGATATTAAAGATAAAATCTTCGATATTGTTGGCATGGCCACTGCTGCCAGCAGGCGTCCATAGCCTCGACAAGGTTTCCATTTAACCCACTCTGACATCTGTATCCTGTCAAGAAGTTCTAGATCAGAATAAAGGACATTAAATAGGTTTCACACATTTTTTACAGATTTTCATGTACCCGACATTGCTTCGCTACCAGCGGGCCTGTTCAGTACCCCGGCGAAGTTGTCTTGGCGCCATGCATGCATTTACCCACTGCCAGCGGACCTGTTCAGTATCCCGGCGGGTTTACAAGCACTTCCCAAAGCTCTTATTAATTTTTATTTTGTTTTTCTTTTGTAGACAGCTGAGCGGGGTGGCGCTGAAAGTCTTGATATTTTAACATATTTTTTAGACCTCATCAGAATTTTTTAACACTGTCCTTTATTTAGCTCTAGAGATGTTTTATAAAAACAAATTCCTATGACAGGGAGACATCTTTTTGAGTCATTCCTTTACGGAAAAGGGACAGCTTAAAAAGAAAAAATATGATCATGAAAAACTTTGCTCAGAGATTGAAATCAGTAAACTTCTTTCAAACAAAAAAAATTTCCAACATAGATATCAGTTTCAGAAATATATCACTGATGTTTGTACAAAATTTCAGAAGTTATTTCAGCAAAGAAATTTTTCTATCATCTTTGTCTGAATGGCTCAATGTACAGGTATGCATATTTTTCAAAAAACACAAAAAACTGATCAATTCAAATCAAAATCAGAAGCAAGCGAAAAATGCAAAAAAAAAGAATTATTTACATAATATACAAGGGTAGTTATCAAGCAAAGTATCTTTTCAGGGCTTGGCCATTCACCGGATAGGTGTCAAGCTGCCCTTCAAGATTCTGCAATCGAAAGGAACTAGGACCCAACTTTTCAGCAATTAAAAATGGCCCAAGCCATAAGTTTTGAAACTTGGTGTGCTCATCCTTTCCTTCGTGTGGTTTGTCCCACTTTAAGACGAGATCGCCTACTTCAAAATTCCTATCAGAAGTAGAATTAGAATCGAACCAGCTTTTAATCAATTGTTGATGTTGATCTAATTTACGCTTAGCTTGGGCTCTTACTTCTTCTAACTTCATCAAAGCATTAATTCGACTTTCTAAAGGGGGACAATCTTCTTCTTGGACCTTTTGTGACAACTGAAGTGAAGGAAGAAGAATGTGAGGTGGCAGAATGGCTTCTCTACCATAAACGAGAAAAAAGGGGGAGTTACCGATAGCAGCTTTGGGTGTTACCCTATCATCCCATAGTGCGTTCAGTAGTGCATTGTGCCAATTCTTGTGATTTTCAGCCATGGTTCTCTTGATAATTTTAATCAAGTTCTTGTTTGTTGATTCCGCTAAGTCGTTGCCCTGGGGGTAGTAACTAGCAGAATACTTCAGCTTTATTCCTTTCTCTAAAGAAAACTCGCTCATCTCAAGGGAATAAAAGTATGAAGAATTATCAAAGACTAGACAATAAGGGATACCGAAACGAGTGATGATATTCGAGTTTAGAAAAGCGATAACCTGACTGGTGTTGACAGTTCTTAGCGCAGCAGCTTCAGACCATCGTGTAAAGTAATCTGTGGTTGTCACAATATACTTGTGTTGTTGCGAGGAAGGAGGGTTAACAAGACCTATGATATCAAGGCCCCATTGCTGGAAAGGAGAATTTACTGAGACGGGTTGCAAGGGAAAGGCTGGTTTTTGCAATCGCCCTGAAGCTTTCTGACAGATGATACATTTACGACACAAGGCATGGGCATCCCTAAAAAGTGTAGGCCAGTAGTAACCGGCTCCTAAAACCTTATGAGAAGTGGTGTCGCCGCCGAAGTGACCACCAGCTTCTCCTGCATGCAAATCAAGAAAGACTTTTTCTGCTTCGTCTTTTTCGAGACAACGCATCAGTACGTCGTCAAAATTCCAATGAAACAGTACACCGTTAACTAGATGAAAGGAGGTGTACTTTAGTATCAACTCTCTTCTTTTGGCGGGGTCAAGGTGACAAGGTGATGATCCATGTTCAAGACAGAATCTAATATCATCGTACCAGGGACTAACGAGGTTTTGTGCGCAACAAATCAAACTTTGATCGCATTGTTCTGGGTTTGACATATCACTGTCGTCTTGCTGGCATGTTTTTGAATCAACAACCAATTTACACAACCCTTGGCCTCTCACGATTTGAGCTGGGGTGATTTCCAAGTCATACTCCTGCAAGGAGGTGACCCAGTTGGCTCTTTTCTCTCCTAACTCCTTTTGCACTAACAAGTTCCTTACGGCAGGGTAGGGGACAATGACCTTCGTCCTTGACTTCAAAAGATAGGACCAGAAGTGCTTAACTGCTTTGAAAACAGCGTAGGCTTTTCGATCGACCGCTGGGTAGTTAAGTTCAACACCTTTGAAAGCAGAGCTCATAAAGGCGATGGGTACTTCTTTATTCTCGGAATTCTTCTGAGTTAGGACTGCGGCATAGGAACGGTCAGAGGAAAAAGTATAGAGTGTAAAGTCTTGAGAGAAGTCAGGGCTCATGAGAGACGGAGCGTCTATTATGGCCTTCTTTATGGAATTAAAAGCTTGGTTTTCTGTGGGTCCCCAGTGGTACTGGGTGTCTTTCTTAATCAGCTTCTGTAGAGGCCTGACCATTTCAGAGAAGCTGGGGACAAATATTTTCACGAAGTTAATCTGGCCTAAGAAAGACTGCATGGATTTTTTGGATATAGGTGGGGGAAGTTTAGCGATGACTTGAGTCCTCTCGGGGTCAATAATCATCCCATCACTAGACACAATGAATCCTAGTAATTTACCTTGTTCTACTGCAAAGATGGACTTTTTGGGGTTCAAGGAGATGTCGTATTTATGACATCGTAGCAGAACTTCTCGTAAGTGAGCTAGATGATCATCTTTGTTTTTAGAGTAAATGGTCACATCATCTAAGTAAAATACAATGGAGTGATTGATTAAGCCTCTAAAAGCAATGTCCATTGCTCTCTGAAAGGTAGCACCAGCATTAATCAATCCAAAGGGCATTTTGCGATAAGCATAAGTTCCCCACGGGGTACGGAAGGTAGTTTTTAGTTGGTCTGGCGAAGACATCAGGACTTGGTTGTATCCGGAGAAACCATCCAATAAGGATAGCCTCTCGGAACCAGATACTTGTTGAAGGATATGTTCCATGGGTGGGACAGGATAATTGTCTTTGTCAGACGCTTTATTGAGGTTTCGGAAATCGATGCAAAGTCAAATTTCCCCATTTTTCTTCCAAACTGAGACGAGGTTGGAAACCCATTGAGTGTGTCTAACAGGAAAAATTATTTTAGCACTTAGGAGTTTATTCAATTCTTTTTGAATGGTCGGTTCTAGTTTAGGGTGCATTTTCCTCAGTTTCTGTTGGAAGGGTAAGGTTTGGGGTTTCATCGGGATGACATGTTGTATGATATTAGGATCGAACGTTTTAAGATCATCGTATGTCCATGTAAAGACATCCTTAAATTCTTTAAACAATTTAACAAAAGTAGCTTTTTCTTGTCTAGAACATCCCAAGCCTAAGTTAATACACTGAGGATTTTCACTAGTCCCTAAATTGAATTTTTCATAAGACAATGAGGAACTATTAGTTTTACAATTGACCGTCTTTTTAAATTTATCTTCAAAATCATAAATTTTTTCTAATTTAACAACAGATTTGGGTATGGAATATACCATGTCTGATAGAGCTTCAGGATATTTCGGATTAGGTATTACCGTAAAGTCGTGCAAATTGTCATCGTGTGTGCGTTCATCTATCACTATGCCTTGAAAGGTTTCTTCCGTGTGCAGAAAGTCAATGATCTGTTGATCATCGTCAAATACTCTCCAGTTTGTGATATTATCAGGAAAAGATGGTCGGAACAATAGCTCGACGGAGAATGCATTTGGGGACAAGCCTTCTGTAGGAAGAAGTTTAGAGGCTACATTAGCTAGTAAATCTTCTTCAGCATTATTTAATCTAGGAATGGAATTTATATTGAAAGTAGAAAATTTGTTCATTAAACTCCATACCTCAGACTGGTAACTTTTGAGATGTGGGGAAAGATAGTGTATAGAATCTCTTACCTGCCTAACCACTATTTCAGAGTCGCCAAATACAACCAGATTTTGAATGTTCATATCCAGAGCTTTTCTGAGACCTTGCAATAAAGCCTCATATTCTGCAGTATTGTTAGTACATTCAA